>JAHBCN010000261.1:0-226630 GCA_019359885.1 Listronotus oregonensis
TTTTTGTCGCTTCCTATTAAAGGGTTTTTACTTCTTCTACCACGCTGGCCATTGCGGGTTGGTAGAGAGTCTTATTTTAGAGGACTACATTTCCTTAGCCTCGGTAATACGGTTATACCGCCGTGACTCGGTCGTCAGCAAGGAATCGTCAGAGCCTCGTTTGTAAAAAGCAGGGTGCACCACGCGCATGTGAGGTTGACATTTGGGTAGGAGAGGTTATTTAAGTCACATCACTACCCCATTTCTATCAAATCAGACCACTATGTCCTGATAACGCAACTGCTTCAAATAATATCTTTAAAAGCGTGCCAAATTATAAGGAAAAACCCTGTATTTCGCAGGTTAGTCGAGGGGCTGCCAGCTCTTGGTCTATAATAGAGATCTAAGAAAATAAGGAAATATAACTCGACTCCCAACATCGTTTCTTAATTTAGGTAAAAAGGTTCTATTACTGTAATCTACAAATACCCTGTGACCATGAAATTTTCAAGCTGTTAGTTAATTATTTTTTAACCGATCATGGCCAAATTTGGTTACCTATATACAGGGTGTCCGGAAAATAAACACATTTCATACTTAGGCACACGTCACAGCTATGCAATCACTTAGTATCCAAGTTCTTGACTTCTATTCATTTGTATAAACAAGGTTTTATCTTATCTCATTAAACGACACTTAAAGCAAACATTATGCAATTTGTTTTTCAACTCGAGTAGGCTGTATAATCTTTTTTGCAGATAAGACATAGAAAATGGATTTTCTATATTTGCCTTTGTTAATGCCACCATCAGATAAGACGTAAGTGTGCAATGTTTTCTACCAAAACATTTACTGGGTGTTTTAAAAGGTTTTTACTTATATTACAGGTTTTTACTTTAGAGGTAAAAATTAATTAGACCAATAGGTGAAGCTGAAAATTTATTTTGAATCCAAAACACGTTTAATGTCTGTATTTGCTTATTTAAGAGCCACCGGTTAAGAATCTTTTTTAATACAGTTTCTGCGTAATCACCATTTAAAGTCCATGTCTGGCCATTTAAATTTGACATTGCGGTGGACCCAAACGATTTGTGTGCCTGTTTCCAGCTTTGTCACATTAATTAGATCTAGATCTCTCCTTTTTTTGTAGATTTACCTTTCTTGGATTTACTTTGATGTTTGGTAAATTCTAGAAGACTACTTTTTTAATCATGTATTAAAATTTTTAGTTTTTTGTTATGATTAAAATCATTTTATAACTTTTGCAATATTACTGATTTTTCATTTTTTTGTCACAGTTACAAAATTATTATAAATAAAGGATTAAAATTTTTTAAACTCTTATGGCGTTATTTTGTTAAGTATGTTTATAAGAAGGTCTTCATGAAGCAAAAAAATTATATACCAATTATTTAATCATTTTTTTTGGTGTACAATGAGGACGAAAGTTCGAAACAATTTTGTTAATTGACAATTGTCTAACTTGTTGAAAAACTAACTTTAAGTTAAATTTTCAACGGGAATAAATTCTTTGAAGTGTTTTGAACACATCCTAATTTTTTTAAATTTTTCAATTATTATGTAATAACCTAAAAAAAAATATTTGACTTGCAAAGTGGGGGTTGTTATACCCCCGGATGGCTTTGCTCAGGCATTCGCCAGCTCGCCCTCACCCCTTCAAAGCTTAACAAGCGGCGGAGCAACCCTTCCGCATTGGTTACACCCCCGTTAAATCGGGTTAAGAGAGGGCTAGACATATTTCTTAGGAACTCCGATGTAGTCCGGCTCGAAACCGTATCGAAGCTCCCGACTATTTCAAAATAATAAAGCTATTTAAATGCACATTCATTTGTCGAGAAATGCAGCAACAAAATCCGGATTCTTTTTCCAGATCCTTTTTGTCCTCACGAGCCTGTGCTCTATACCGCCATATGGTCAACGATCCCAGTTGATTTGAAAAAAGGGTTTAGAAATCACTCTGGACAAAAACTACACTTTCACCACATTTCGAATGGCGGGTGAGTTTTTCCTTGATCCCCGACGGGAAATACGCAAATACGGCCCCTTCAACCCCCTTTCCCGGGGAAAAAAACTATGATTTTTTTATCGCCCCACCTCATAGTGAAGGTCAAGGAGAAACTGAAAAAAATATATATATATATTTTAGTGTTAGGAACTGGGTTTTTTAATGCCAGCCGGAAACCAAAAATACCCGGAAGAAGCCCATTTTCAGCGTTAAATTAAAATTATAAATAATGGAGATGAACCGGAAGTTGGGATTTTTTATCAAATTTCTTCTTCAAAGATTTTTTTTTCAATTTCCGCATCTCTTATTTTTTTTGAGTTATCGCAAAAATTGAAATGGTTTTTTTTTTCTTTTTTTGTTAACAATAGCTATTTTTATTGGCAGAAAAAATTAAAAACGCCTTTCTCAGATTTGCTTTCCCGCATCGATTGAGCTGTCCTATTTTTTTTCAAACCTTCTTTTATTTTTCGCGGAAACACCCTTCTCGCTAGACTATATGTAAACATGTTTTTAAAAATCTAGACCCCACTCTTCTGGTCCAAAAAAGGATTCCCTACCTGGTGGTGCATCGCCGGACTGGCCTTTGGGAAATCCCATGTAAATTTTGAAAATTGAAATATTGGTTTCCCCTATTGAATTACAAAAAAATTGTATTAAACTATTTTAAAGGGCGTTGATAAGATTAGCTCACATTCTAAATTCTTTATTTTCGATAAGGCAATTAAAAGTTATTTAAAAAAAACTTTTTTAAAATCGTTGCATACCTGCTACATACCTTAAGAATCCCGTAATAAATAAAATGTCTTGTCAACTTTTTAATTGACGTTTTTCTTTTTATTTAAAATGTTTTGTATTGGGGAAAATAACAATGATTAAATGGTATTGCATGGAAAATAGTTATCAAAGTATCTGACATTTCTCACTTTTTTTCCCGACAACACATTCCAAGTAAGACAACAGTTTAAAATATCGTTCATAAGTTTGAGACAAAAGGTACTTTTTTAATAAATCAAAGCTTAGGGGAAATAATGATGTACTCGCTGGAAGAGCTCAAAAAAAAAATGCCGATTTTGATGTTTTACTTCATGAGAAGAAAATAAAGGAATTGCAAGGCCTTGGGAAAGTTGTGGAAAGGATCACAGCACAGTACTACCAAATTAAAGAAATGTAAATATCATCCGTACAAATATCAAAGACATCGGAATTAAGGAAAGGCGATGGATCCAAAGAATTTTTGTTTTAAAGTTAAAATGGCGAATAACGATAGGGGCTTCTTGCAATATTTGTTTTAGTGACGATGCCTTTCACATTAAACAATGAACCAAACGTTCAAAACATCAGTAGGGGCAAAAAAAATGAACACAGAGAAGTTGCAACCGAAAAATCAAGGGGCATTTGGTTTTAAATGGATGGTTGTCCTGCACAATTACGAGAAGTAAGGAAATATGTTTAAAATGTTTTCAATGGACTCACTATAGGACCAAATTACACATAAATTGGCCAGCGGGTCTCTGATCTTTCGCCAAACGACTTCTTCCTTTGGGGTCATATCAAAAAAGTGTTATTTATACAAATTTGAGTTATCAAAATTTAGAAGAATTAACAGTTTCAATTTCAGCGGCGTGCGATCGACTATCGGCATTTCAACTTCATAATGTAAGAACTGAATTTTATAACCGTTTAGGATATTGCTTAGCAGTAAACGGAGGTCTGTTTGAGCAACTAATTTAAAAAAACATTAGTTTATTTTTGTTTTGTTAAAACTTTTTTTAGAATTTTTTTTTTTTTTTCACCCCAAAAAAAATTGTTCAATTATGTAAAAATCTCATTATGTGTTCAATGAAATTACAAATTAATTAAATATTACAACCATTATTTTCTCTTCAATACTGTAAAACACGTTGAAATAACTAATACAAAGTAAAACGTAAATTAAAAGTTGAAAGACATTTTATTTATTACTGGTGGATTCATTGGTATTTTAAAGGTATGCAAGATTTTACAAATGTTTTTCTTAAATAATTTTTTTGTTATCAAAAAAAAAAACAAATTTAGTATGTAGCTAATCATCAACGTCTTCAAAATATCTAATAAATTTGGTTGTAAATTTAATAGGGGAGCCAATTTTTTTAATGTATCAAAATTTACATGGGATTTCCTATGGCCAGTCTGGCGATGCACCACCCGGTTTATTGTATATTCAGTCTTGTTATAATATCACTTTATCAACAATTAAACATTTTTAAATAAAAATGTTTATTCATTTAAAATAGATCTTGCCCTAAACTTCTTGACCTAAATTAAAGCGAGATCTTTCGAACTATCTGAAACTCCACTAGAACGGTAGAAATACGTCGTCTAATTTGTCGTAATATTAGACAAAAAAAGATCTACTCTTTGATGTTATTTTGGATAATTGGTATAGTCTGTCTAAAGTATACCGTGTTAGCTCTTGCCTCCATTTATGGATTATACCTGCCGACAGCAATAAAACTGCGGATCGGTAGGTATTTTAAAGGACAGAACATTAGGGACGGACTTTAATAATATAAAGATTTATAATTTATTTTTATTTAGGTAAGTATAATTTTAAAATTAAATTAAGAAATTAAATATATGCAAAATCTTAATAAATTTATAACTGCATTATCTATACATAATTACATTTTTAATCTAAATATCTAAATCTAATTCTGTTTCACTATCAGAGTCATCATTGAGATTAATTATAATAGGATTTATGTTGTTTTGGATAGAAATGAAAGAGTCCTCAATTTTATAATGTGCTGTAGTTATTTTTTCCAGCTCTCAACTGGTATGTTAGCAATTACTTTTTTATCAAATTTATAACACTGGGACTTAAAGTAGGTGTAACATTTTCTGCTCTGATCTTTGATTTTACTTGGTTCCACAAATGCTCTATGGGGTTAAACATACAGTGATACGGAGGAAGCCGTAAGACAGTATGCCCAGCCTGTTCAGCCAAATTATCACATACATATTGTTTTTTAATTGCATATGAATTTAGGACTTCCAAAAAATGCGTTTTTTTGTAACTGAATTCAAAATAAATATCATTTTCTAACAAATATTCCTGGATTTTAGTTTTTGAACTTGATGAAGTTGGTGCTTTGTGTAGCAGACGGCTGTGTAGCTTGCGTTATCCATGACAATAACACTGTTGTTCGAATATTTTTTAAAAGATAATTTTGAAACCAGTTTTCAAAATGTTCTGCACTTGTATCCTCATGATACTCCAAGCTAGAATCCTTAATATTCTTTGCAGACAACAGCAACAGTTTGGGAAAAATCCGTCTTTTGAACAGGCGTGTATTATGGTAATGCGTTTTCCTTTATTTGAAGGTGCTTTTGTCTGACAGTTTTGACTGAATCAACCCATCCTTTGGATACTGTGTCGTTTATCGAACCATGTTTCATCAAGGTAAATTATGGATCTTTTTTCTAACCTATATCTTTAATTTCTTGAAGGTAATTAAATCTCCAAGTGCGTAATCTGTGCGATTCCATTACTACTTGTTTTTTTTCTATTTTGCGGTGTTTAAATCCCATTTTTCAAACAACTCTATGGAGGGTGGCACGGCTAATATTTATATTGGTTTCGTCTTCGTCTAGCTTCTTTTTTAGTTTATCCAAGGTAGGAATAACTCCACTTTCATAAAGACAATATATTTTCCTTCTTATTAGGTCCTGATCACTATTGTCTATACGGTGAGATTGAAAATCTCTACGTTTTTTCTTTTGTTCAATTCTTCACTAATAATAATATCCCTTATCAATGATATTGAAGTTTTTGTAAGTAGACAGGTTTCTTTTAAAGCTTCTTGTTTAATTGACCCTACTGATTAAAGTTTATTCACATTTTTCACAACCTGTTTTGCATCTAATGACAAATTGATTTATATTTTTTTTATACTATCCAAACGGTTTCTAAAAATAATTGATTTTGTATTTAAAAAAAACGCTACAAACATATACATAAAACTAATGACTAAATGACTGTCGGATCGCTGTGAATTTTTTAGCTCGGTCGGACCGTTCTTAAAAAAGAAATTAGCACTTTCGGTTACTTGCCACTTCTTTTTATTATCTTTTGCACACTTTTTTTTTTTACAACCCTATTTTTTAAAATACTTTATCACGAAGAATAAACTTAAGATAAATATAAAAATCTAATTTTTTGGACCTACTTTGGTAAATTTGTTTTATTATTTGAGGTTAGATACCTACGTTTTTCTATCAACCTTGCTTTTTATTACTATCTTGTTTGATTTTATATTTTTTTTTTTTTTTAATATACTATAGCAAGGAAAATATTACCAGTATTAATAAAGCATTTATATTCTAATAAGCATTAAATATCAATATATCAACTGTTTATGTAAATTCCATTAACAACACAAATTAAATATCATTCAAAAAATTCAAACAATTTGTTTAAACAAACATAGGATAGGCGGTGCTTGGGTAACTATTTAAACTTATACAACGTACTTACATCTTGATTTACTTGTGATTTTTTTTTTTCATATTTGTTAAAAAATATTTATTTTTTTTCAAATATGGAATAACCCTGAAAATAATCCATATCACGTGTAGGTGCCCTTCATAATTAATAAATTTTTTTATTTTATATTTTTTAAGGAACTTCGGTGTCTGTATTTAAATAATAAATTTAATCGCTGAAAGTGAGTAAAATTGTTCAAAAGATGATTAAAAACAACATTTCAAAATTCCCCATCGTTCCGGTACGTGACGTATCTACAAGTACTGTTAAAATAACTACCCCCGCTCGTATTAAACACAGAAAAACCGTCAAATGACAAAGACAATCAGTTTCAACCTAAACTACAAAATGATCACCGAGACATATTTTTTGAATGTTTGCAGCCGTTTGGAATGGGGAAGTTTTAAAAGTACCAAGGAATTGTTGGATTTTTTATTATTGATAGGTCTAGTGTAGTACGCTATCCCTTTTTATTTCGGCTATGTTAATAATTTTAAAATGCCCAAAAAAATTTTATGTTAAATCTTTTCCCCCATCTTCGAAACAAAGCGCCCCATCAAAAATCATCAAAGGACAAAATATTCTTAGAATAGTCCAAGGAATAGTCCCTTAAATTTTTGCCGCATGTCTAAAAACACCCTGTTATGGTTTTTGGTAAAGAAGATTGTACTCGTATTCTTATTCTTAAAACCAGGAAAAGCTCAAAATCAATCAAAAATATATCATCAAAAAGTTTATTGACTTTGCAAATTTAAAATTATGTACTATTTTTACATGCAATAACTGGTGTATACATGGCTTTTATCTTTAAAATTTGAATGAAAAAAACGATTAAGTTTAATGTGCTGAAGTTTTTTTAAAAAGTTATTCAACTCCCAAGAAGTTATCACCAACGGAATTCGCTTTTCCCTTTTTTGTATAACGGAGCTCCTAAAAAACTACCTGCTTAGATAATTATCGATATGTATGTTTTATTAAAAACACTCGAATAAACAAGTGCAAATTGCTTTCTTCCTCAACCCCGAGTTGCTGCTCATTAACTTTCGGGTATATTACCAAGTTCAAGTGTGGTTGGTTTCAGGGTTACAAAGGGTTTAAATCAATTGATTTTTAAAACCCATTTAAATCAAAATTTTTTAAAATTTTAAAACATAATTAAATCAAAAATAAAAATTATAAAAAAAATAATTTGGGTTATGAAGAAAAAAAACAAAAAATTTCGTTAGTATAGTAAATTAATTTATTAGAACACAGAGATCACATAGAAGAAGTATTATTGCAAAAAAAAATTTAAAACAAAAAACAAATTTAATTGTAATATTTGTAAAAAAACACTAGTTTGGCGGGTTTTTCATTCCTAAAACGATTGCGTAGTTTAGAGTGCACTAAAACCAAAAAGTTGAGAATATCCTCTCTACTGATGCAGACGAAGCAGCTGCTTGAAACATTTTGTAATTATGGGAAGTTCTTTTTTTAATAATATTTGCGTTTCTGGGTTTCCACCAGTCAATAGGTTTTACGCTTTTCAGGATATCATCTTGATACATAATATCGTTAAAAGGATCCGTTTGGCAAGAAACTTGATGATTAGTGGTAATAAACCAGGATCTGGATACAGTTCTTTTGCAGTTTGTAATGCAATATTTTTTTCAGTATGTCAAACTTTTTTGTTTTCGATTGGGTCAAAAAGAAATGCCAACAAATGATACGGGGTTATACACATAATTTTATCGATTTTTTCATTTTTGCAGTTGATGTAATTCGGGTTGGTTTCTTCAAAGTAATCTTCTAATATTTTTAAATTTTCTCTACATCTGAAAAGTGGCGTCGGTCTTTTGAAATTTTCTATGGCAATGGAAATGGGCTTAAGTTTTAATCTTCAGCACTTCTCTTTAAATGAATGTTTGAAATTTTCCCTAAATTTCAATCTTTTCTTTGTGTTCTTCACTGATTCTAAAAAGTATGGACCATGATTGGTAAATACTTGCAAGCAGTTTTTCGGCGAGTTCCATCGGCATATAGGTATGACTAGTTTTTGCCTCCTTCTTTGGCATATGTTGCAGATGCAAAATAATTGTTTTAAAGACACGATTTGGACTTGCTCTTTTATATCAACGATTTCCAAATCTTTACATAATAAATTTAAATTTTAGCACAGCCATATGTATTACATTGAATTTATCAGATGTCTTTATTTCATTTCGCATTGCAACCCTGTAGTTGCTTATCTGTTCACGAAACTACTCACTGAAAAAATCTTACTCGGTTCTTTAGTTTGTTTAAAAGGGTTGCTGAATTTCTTTGGGTAGTCGGATGTATTTGGTTTTGGTTTATCTACAGTGTTGAATAAAAAGGGGGGCCATTTTCTGCAGTAACTTTTACATACTATTGGTTCATTACCCCCCACATTTGACCATCCATCAGTGAAAAAAAAATTACCTAGAAACCTTAAAGCATTTGCTTCTTTCATGGGTATATATTTGACCCGAGCATCCCTGACACATCGTTTCGACTGGGCGGTACATACCCAAGGTCGCAGTAGTGCTATAGCTTTCTTAATTTCCCATTGCTCCAGGCAGATGAAACTGCTTTTAAGCTGCAAACTCGGCAATCGCATCAATTTCATTTTTGGGGGTTTACTAGTACGTACAACAAAAGACATCGAGACCCAAGAAGAAGTTTTTCAGTAATGTCAGTATTGTCATTTTTGTTTTCTTTATTTTTTTTCGGGTTTAAAGGGGGAAAAACGGTGCGACGTACTTGCTTGCTGAAAGTTTTGTTCAGTTTGATTTGTGACGTATTTTGTTTTTGAAGTACGTTGTCCCGCAATTAAAAAAAAAAATATGAGGCTTCAATTGTCCATAGATGATAGATGTTTTAAAAAGTATCTAAGAAAACCCCTTTGGGGGGTCTGGTGCGCTTTATGTGTCACGGAATTTTATAATTTTCAAATTTTTGGTTTGATAGAGCCCGTCAAATAGAATCGATTTAATTTAAAGCAAAAATAAAAAAATCGTTGAATGAGCCACTTTTTTGAGAAATAAAAGGTGTTGTGTTGTCATAGTTACATACCTTAATAGTTATTGGATAAAAAATAAAAAAATTGTATTTTTTTCGAAAAATATTTTTACCCGGGTTGTTACATGGTGTTTATGATAAAACGTATCAATTCCAAAAGCTTTTTAAAAAATTTGGGAAAAAATTCCCGTCCCAAAAAATTTTTCCCCAAAACCAAATAAGTTTTTAAAATTTTCAAACATGGAAAATTGGAAAAAATATTTCAACACCATTTTTAAAAATTAAAAAATAATAAAAAGGTACTTACGGTTAAAACTGATTGTGATTGTGATAACGTTGACGAGTCCTATGATTTTGATAGTATCGATGTCTTCATTTTACATTTTACATTTTTCCCAGTGTTTTTAATCCTCTACCAACCCTTGCATTTCCAAATTTTTTTACTGTGCGCGACACCCCGGTTTTTCCCTGCTTTCCCCGATTTTTCTTTGAAAAACTGCCAGATAAGGTCTTTCTTTCTACCACTTCTTCGAAAGGGCTATTAAAAAAACTATTTTATTTTTACACAATATCAAAATTTTCAGTTAGCCGTAAAAACAATGCTCCCCGCACAGATCTTAACTAGGAAATGACGCCCGTCCGCGTTCCTCCCCTTTATGTAGACCGGTAAATCTGCGTGTTCTGACAAAATTTTTAAGAAAGTGCAAGTGCTTTCTCGCGGTAAATATTTAATATAAGAGTTTATAAATGAAAAATTTAGGAGATAGGAGAATGTTTAAGAATAAGGAAAGTTACAAACTTCGATTGGCATTTACAAAAAAAAAAAAAACGGTTTTTTTTTTAAAAATGCCCAAATTTTGTTTTTTTTTTAAATCGGTTTTTTTCAACCCCCGCTTGGTTATCAGCAAAAAAAGATTTGGGTTGGAATTGGGCCTTTAAAACTTAAATTCAAATTGGGGGTTATCTGCCCGGGAAAAAAATTTTTAAACACAATTTTCTTTTAATTTAAAAAAGGGATGCAGTGTAAATGTGTTTCAAAAAGTTGGACTGTTTTGTTCTCTATCCTACGCATTGTCAAGGGGTCGTGTTCAAATGATGATTACCAAAGCGGGGTTCGTTTGATGACGAAAAAGACATGCCAAAACATTTGCTATTGACGCAATTCACTTTTCACCCAAGGTTTAAGGGAAAAAAAAGGAGATCAAGAAGAAGTAATTCAAGATTATAAATCGGACAAATCAATTTTTCTACTGTTTTTTAAGTTCCATTGCTTTTTTCAAATTTCCCAAACCCTTGCGAATATCTGTTATTTTGCAATAGTTTCCAATTACCGAAACAACAGACCTGTGGAATGGGCCTACTGGGAAAATCACGTTAAAAAAAAACGCGCTAGGTACACTACCTCAGAGGTGGCGTCGACACGTGTGCATACAATGACGCCCCCAAAAATTTTGAACCGTTATATCTCAAGAACGGTGGCTTGGAAAAAATATAAATACCTTTTTTTTAAAAGATAATTTTATAATCTACAATTTTTATTTAGGGTAATTAATTTTTTTCGATAAAACTTAAGGTTTTGAAAAATGCATCCTCTTCTGACCATTGACCTTGAGTATTTTCACGTACCGGAACAATTTGGGGGTTTTTTCAATGTTATTTTTAATTATGTTTTAAACAATTTTACTTACTTTTAGCTTGATGTAAATTTATGTAACTTTACTCTTATTTTTGGTCTAATTTGACCGGACTATGTGGTAATACTAAATGACACCAATCGCAAGGATAGATTATACCTTTAAAATGTACAAAACATATATTATGTTCTAAAGAAAAGCCAAATAATGTTTCTAAAATAATCCCAGAAAAATAAGATATTTGTTAAACTTAACACTTTCGTCAATAGCCCTTGTAATAGTTGAACATTTTTTTATAAATAGTTCAATTAAAATTATTGCGCATAGATATTAAAATAATAATACAAATAGGTCTATTAAAATATATTATAAATGTTGAAAAGGAGCTAAAAAACGTTGTTGTTATAGAGCAGTCTTTCTCAAAGTGGGCGATAACGCCCTCTTGTGTGCGCTGGGCCTAGAGGGGGGCGGTAAGGGACCCAGAAAAAATTGGGGGCGCTGATGTGACTTTGGGGGGCGATGGGTGATTTGTAACTTTAGCTACTTCAGATTTTAAAATTCACTAAAATTCAAATCCTTCTACTACACAACATCCATTTATCGTTCGCGAACAATTTGTTCAAAAAGAAGGAATCAGTGCACTGATTCAATAAATTAATTCCTGTTTTCAATATTCAAATCTTTTAATTTCGATCGCTTAATGGTTCACGAACCTATTTGGATGATTCGTTCATTCATAAGGTACTAAGTCAAATCGGACTCAAACTCGAAGATTCGTAATTCGTATTTTATGACGGCATATCGGTCGTTGTGCTCGACCTGGCAAGTGGCAAGAGGTCGTATATTTCGATTTTGCGCCATTACCAGAGGGTATTAGCACAATTTATGCGTATTGTCGGTTCGAGTCAGTTTTTTATATACCTATTTGGCAATTAAAAAACTTTTTATTTGTTTAAATTTTTAAAAAAGATTAATTTGGAGGTAATTTGTAGGTTTTATTATTATAGTTTTGAAATTTTATTCCACATATATATTTTTAAATAATATTATACCAAAATGAATAAATGTAATAATTTCTTTATTTAGAATAACATCATATTTTTGTGAATTCAAACCGACCGAGTCCGACCGGCATCATAATAAAGTGAATCGGTTGCGAACAAATCATTTCAAGTGAATGAATCAAATAAATCGATTCAGTAAAAAGATTCGAACTTCCCACCTCTAGACCTGACGTTCCGCCGCATGCACGCATCGCACTCGCTCGCCCTCCCACCACTCCGCCCGCTACCCCGATACTCTTAATATTGTAAAGTTGAATTATTATTGCTCAATGTTGATTTATCGTTAATTTTAAATAAAAGCTACTCTTAATATTGTAAAATTGCATTAATGATGCTCTCTCTAGTAAGAAAAGTGTCGTTCAAAATATAGGTTTAATTAAACTCCAGGCGAGACTAATATGTTATTGAGATTTTTAAGGTGGAAAAAAAGGGGGCGCTACAAAATAACTGATTTTTAAAGTGGGCATTAAACGAATAAGTTTGGGAACCCTGTTATAGAGTATGCCACAGTGATTCGCGTAGTAAACATTTTCAGGAGGGTTTATATTATTTCATTTCCTTTCCAAAGCCGCCGAAAATTCCTTAAAATAACTAAGCCAAAGCACTTAAAAATTTGTCCCAAATGTGCAAAATGCGATTTTTGGGTGAAGCGGTGTGGACGACGTGATGATCGATTCCAAGGATGTTAATAAAGACACATATTTTGTTCACTTTATTTTAAAGGAGAATGTGGTCCAACAACCGAATATCCAGCCCCATCGGCTGTGTAACAAAGAAAACTAGTGATAAGGAAATATGTTTAATTTATTATAAATATAATAGCTCGCGCCATAACCTTAAATAATTAAGTTTGTTGTAGGTAAAAGTCACTAGAACCTCGCTGAATAGAAATAAGATTTTTTTTTGTAATTACTTTTACTTATTTAGTACAGTAAACGAAGGTGTGAGAACCTGAAGATCAGGTTGGGGCATCATAATGTTGTTTTTAAATAACTCACGTAAAAATGCATATTTTTGCATGATTCAAAGTTTACATGAAAGAAGGAACGTGTAGCAATAATATTTTGTTACTGTTTTTTTTTTGTTTCTTTAGAATATTAAAACTCGAGCCAAAGTTAGTTTGCTCGATATTTTGACCCTCCTATCAATCTGTTCTTATTTTTTATAAAAAGTAATTTTACCGAATTTTTTGAATTATGGAGCTTTGGGAAGGTGTTGAATACATTCCGCAAAAATCAATAAATATATTTGTGTATTTTTATAAACGTGTTTTCCTTATGGGGGATTTTTGGAATTTCCGGAGTTTTCGAAAATGCTCGGGTCTATCGGGAATTAATAAATATTCAAGGATCATAAACAATCTTTGTAAATATGATTGTGTTTTCATGCATACATTTATTAATCAAGAAGATGTAAAAAGTGTAAAGAAAGTATTGAAGCCAATGTGGGTGCACGCGCTGTAGCAGACAGCTGTTCGATACTATACTGAACGGTACGCGCACGGATTAAATTAATAAATAACTCAATTATTTAGAGAAAGTTTAAAGGCAGAATTTTTTTGTCGTGCACTTATTAAAGTACTTTATGTAAATATATATTGATAAAAAGGTCAGAATGTGATCTTTACTACAATTGTAAAGCTCAAAAAATTTGAACACGAAGATAATATATATTAATTAGCGATAAACCCGAGCATTTTTAAAAACTCCGGAAATCTAAAAGAACCGCCCTAAGAAAAACACGTTGTTTATAAAAATACACAAAAATATTTATTGAGTCTTTCGGAATGTATTTAACACCTTCCAAAGCCCCATTATCCAAAAGGATTCGGTAAAATTAACTTTTATAAAACAAATATAAACAGATTGATAGAAGGGGCAAAATATCGACCAAAAAATTAACTTTGGCTCGAGTTTTTAATATTCTAAAGAAACAGTAACAAGATATTATTGCTACACGTTCCTTCTTTCATGTAAACATTGAATCATGCAAAAAAATGAATTTTTACGTGAGTTATTTAAATATTAGTTCGTCCGTTTGGAAGTGTAAATACGTAGCTTAAAGCACCTTTCGAGATATGGGGCAGGTGCAAAAAATACCCGGCGCATTTATGGCCGATTATTGCAAAAACTATCAAATTTTTGACAAAAGAGATGGGAATCATTTTTGCAGTTAATAAACTGCTCATCATTTTCGTCCAAACACGAATTAAGTGTCATATTTCGGGAGATATCGACCAAATTATTTAAAAAACGGATTTCCGGGCTCTTGAGGGCCATTTTCAGGCCCTTGCGACATTTTTTATATATGATATTTTCAGAGCTTATTGACCATTAATACCTACAAATAAAAAAAAAATGTGACGGCCCAACCTGATCTTCAGGTTTGAGGTTTCTTCGGACTTCCTTTACTGAACTATATTAGCATGTCAAGTAGAATACAGTTCTACTTGACATCTAAATTATTATTACCTATCCTAACCTATCAACTAGTTCGGATTTATTTCCTCCTTGAAGACGACCATGGCACTTCAACCATCGTCGTAATTGAACACAATTGTGGGCTTCTACTGTAGGATGCACTAATGACCCACCATCAATTAATATTTTATTAAATTGCACTGATATTGGAAGTGATAATGCTTGTTGCCCAGCCATTTTAATAAAAAGTGCCCGAATATTTTATATTGCCGCCTTTTTAACATAGCGGACTTGCTTGCGCTGAGCATACCCTTAAAAGGCTTATTGCAGCGATGTTGCCTTAAATCAACGCGTTGCTTAACATTTCTCCTCGTTTGCCTCGAGATCCTACTGTTCTGTTTAAAGAGCGAGATCCCGCGTTCAGGGCAGTTTTTTACACATCTCGCCAAAATTACATGAAAATCGAAAAAACGTCCATTCTAAAACTACTCGTCGGACCGCTTGTACCTTTACCCTGTTTAAACAACTTACTATAAGCCATTATTTTCTGGAAGATCAGTGTTTTAACTTTAAGAGATAAGGTATTATTTTTTTTAAATGACCATTTTAGCGTTCTTCCGACTTTCCTCTGGAAAAAAAACGCACCATTATGTTTAAAAAAATATATTTGTTTTTCGATTCTTTAAAAAGTCCCATCCACAATATCGTGATAAAATTAAAAATAAACCAACATTTTTTACTTGAAAAGAAGGAACGGCTATCTCTTACAGATTTTTTATAAAGAAAACATGAAAAAGACAACTCTTGTGCAGATCTTGGATTCTTATGTTCTATGAACCACGTTTTAAAAGATGGTACTGGTGGTTTGCTGTAATGTAGGTAACAAAGCAGCTTCTATTTTGCCCTCTGGGCCAAAAACTCGAATGTCTTTTTATAAATGGAATTTTGAAAATATTATTCAAGTTATCGTCAAAATTAGAGCCCTTAATTTTAATAATAAGAGGTTTATCATCGCAGATTTCAACTTTTTAAATCCATACGCAGCTTTTTCTCATATCATTTTAACAATATATCTGAAAAATATTAAAAATACATATTTCTGTAAAAAATTAAATTCCCTTTAAAAAAAGATCTGATTGAAAATTTTCGTCCGACAAGCCGCTTCCACGTAATCTTGCCTTAAACATTGATCCGATTTTAATATTTTATTTTTTACCTTTAAAATTTTGTAACTGATAAGCCAACTTGCTCCCAAGTGAGAAGGATTCATTACTTTATAGAAAATTAAATGTTCTACAAAAAAGGTCTCTTCACATTTTGTGTTAAACTCACTCATTCAAAAGCAAAAAAAAAAAGATAAATTAATTTTGGATGATGGCAGCTCAAAGACGAAACGTCGGTGTGTTAATCTACTAACACTGGCTTATAGAAGAGAGAAAGTAAGAATAAGAATATAAAATTTATTTTGCAATATCTATTCAAATACAGTCATAAAAAAATAAAAATGAAACCGCGAATATTTGGTTTTTTCCAAACGTCATCAAAAATATTCGAATTTTTTTTAAATTTTAAGGTGGCATTTTTATCAGCATCAAATTGTGCAACTTTGCCTTCATTTAACGGATGGGAAAAAAATAAAAACCTCATTCATCCAAATGTCGGCTGAATCATCATTTTCAAGGGACAAAATTGATTCTTAAGACACTTTATTTCTTTTTCAAATAAAGCAATTCTAATTTTTTTGATGTTTAACTAAAATGCTTATGTGTCAACAGTTTTAAAGTAAAATAAATCAGGTTTTTAAGCAATAATTTATTTACAATACATACTAATACATACAAAAAAACGTACGATACCCTATTATAATGTTCTCATCATACAATCCAAATGTTGTTTACCATCTATTATTAAATCCGGGTCCTCTAGGGCCACCAAACCGTGGATTACCGAACCCAGCCCCGGGATTAAATTGGGGCCTTGGCCCTCTCGGGTTCTGATAGCCCATATTTCCAAAATTGTTTCCGAATTGACCGGGAGCGGGGCCTGTTTGTTGAAACTGTGGTCCGCCTCTAAGATTTAATTTAATAGGACCTAACGGAGCTCCTGGACCGGGACCCATTAGACTTGGTGGATTTTGACCCAAGCGCGGATTTTGCAGCAGAGGGCCTCTAGGACCAAAGTCCCCAAAGGGTGGACCTCTCGGGCCCAAATTGGCCATGGGGGGGCCTCTAGGTCCTCGGTCGGCTATAAGTGGGTCTCTTGATACTGGCGGAGGTTCAAAGTTTACTGGACCAGATATGCCTCTAGATTCTCCTAAAGAAATGTCTGAAATTACTGGAGTTGTTCCTACTGGACTTCTGTCTGGTCGTAAGGGATTTGGAAGTCTTGAATCTGTTCCCAAATTTGTCCTGAAACACATTTATACATTATTTACAACGTTATTTAAGGGTTCAAGAATTAAAAGTAGCTAATCTTATTCTTATCCTTACCTATTAACAGGAGATAAACTATTTCTATTAGGAGGTTCAAAATTTAGCTTTTTGAGTTCGTTATTCTGCACATTGCTAACAATGCTCGCTAAATTATCTATGTTAATACTGCTCAGAGTTTTGGCAAAGTCTGCCGAAGATGTAGGTGTCGTCATACTGTTCGAATTGGCCAAAGTGTTGCTACCAGATAAAGGTAAACCTAGTAGGTTAACCCCTGAACTTTGGGCGCTGCTACCCAGCGAGTTCATTAAATTAGAAATAAGGGCCTTGGCGTCCGTTAAGTCGGCTTCTTTCTTGGCAGTATCGAACCCTATCGAGTCCTCGACGATTTTACGATTGTCCTCCATTTCTTTTTGTTTGATGTTTTTGGATGCGGCTTTTACCACATCTAAAAAATAAACATAAGAGTATCATAGGTAAAATTCCTAAAAAAAGCTGAACTGTGTATATCTTATCTTAAAATTTTAAATCCTAAAATATCTAAGCTGACATCAGAGCTGGGACGGATCCTTAAAAAAGTAATCGATTTACATATTCCGATCCTCGTAAAGGAATCGAATTACAAATCCGGATCATCTTTAGTAGCGTCAAAGATTTAGACACGGGATCCGAGCCACGAAATATAATTTTAGCCTCATTTTAAAGTGCTGTAACTCTTAGTCGAATTGGTTTTTGGTTTTAAGATCAACATCAAACCACCCTTAAATGGAATATCTTTTCAAACTGCATTCCAAAACTTGCGATGCTAGATTTTCATAAGGTTTTTAAATGTGATTCTTGAGATAACCTCAAGCAACTTATTAATGAGAAGTCTAATTGTAATTTTAAAGGAAGTTTTACAAGTAGGTTTAATAATTTCCCTGGTTGTGAATTATAAAAATGTATTAAAATTGTAAATTCATTTTTGTAAGACACCCTAAATAGAAAAAATAAAATGTCCCATTTAAAAGTCCCTTAGGGTTATCTAAAGGATAACATATTAAAAAATTAAAAAGATCGAGTAATCAAAACTTTTAGGATTAAATGTAAGTCAAATTTATGCCCGTTTTTTGATACCACACTCTATGGTTTAGAAAAAAAAATGTTTCATTTAAATATTGTTTCTCTGGACCTGAAAAACAACATATTTTGGTTAAAAATTACATGATGGGTGTGTTTACTTATCAAAAGATTCTAAGGGGCACATGTTTGAAAACTCTTCATCTTTATTTCCGAAAATCAATGTAATGCAGATTAAAAATCTTACAAGGAGACGGCACGGCCCATAAGATATTCTCACAAATTTATGTATGAATAAAGCTATTTTTTGAGTTGAGTTGAGACTTCTAAACCCAAAGGTTCTGGGTTCGATTCTGCTCTATGCCTTACTTTTTTTTACGTAGTTAATTATTTTTAATATAATTATTCTTTAAAATACTTCTGAATTTTTTTTAGTTTAGTAGTGTTTTTTTTATTCACAATTAGAACAAAAAAATATATTCTGAAGCCAATTTGCAATACATATTTATTTACATTATAATAATTTGCAAAAACCAGAGTGATTATAGAAACATTCAAAACAATAGTTATTACAACACACGGGGTTTGTAAGGTAATCATTGAAAAACATAGGTACATCATATACATTCATAAAAATGATTCTGTCAGTACATAGTTTTGAGGCATAGATATGTAAACTAATGTTACAATTATTTAATTTAAAAATTTGATATAAATAAATTTAAGTATTTTAAAGATTAATAATATTAAAAATAAATAATTACTTAAAAAAAAGTAAGGCATGGAGCAGAATCGAACCCAGAACCTTCGGGTTAGAAGTCCCAATTTCCAATTTCATATTGCTTTAATATTATTAAGTTAATATAATACAATTACATATATAACAATACATAATGGTTTCATTTTCTTCCTCCTTGTCAGGGTAGAAAAGACAGCGCAGCCGGGAGCAGGTGTTGGCTCCTAGGTAATAATGTAGTTGTTTCCGTTTAGCGGTGATATGCCCACCGGCAGCAACCTTTCAAGCATAATGATTGAGTTCGTTTTACTTGTGAAAAGTTTGAAATGGTTTGTTTATAATAATGCTTTTATTGTCATGGGTTTAATTGAGTTGCTATTTATATTGTAGTGTTATGGTTATCCAGGAAAAAGTTTAGAAAAAAAATCTGGTTGAGGTTGAGGGTTTAGAAGTCCCGAACGCTACTGCCTGAGCCACTTAGCGATTTTACAAAAATATTACATTTTCAGTATATATATATGCTACACAAAAAAAAATTAAAAAAATAAAAACGTTTTTTTGTGGGAGTTTCTTAATAGTGCGCCTTAGTATTTTAATATTATGATATACTAATTGTAAGTGCACTCTATCACCACAAAAAAATTGAGCCAAATCGCCGACCCCAAGGCCGTGCCGTCTCCTTGTTGGGTAAAAGTTTTAAAATTTAAAAAGAAAGATTTAAAATGGCGGATTTTGGCATTTATAAACCTATTTGCCTCAGATTCGGGATACAAAGGTTTTTGGAAGTTAATAATCTTAGGTCAAAATTTGGAAATTTGAGATGCATATTTAAAATGGAGGATTTTGGCATTTATAAACCTATTTGCCTCAGATTCAGGATACAAAGGTTTTTGGAAGTTAAAAATCTTAGGTCAAAATTTGGAAATTTGAGATGCATATTTAAAATGGAGGATTTTGGCATTTATAAACCTATTTGCCTCAGATTCGGGATACAAAGGTTTTTGGAAGTTAAAAATCTTAGGTCAAAATTTGCAAATTTGAGATGCACATTTAAAATGGAGGATTTTGGCATTTATAAACCTATTTGCCTCAGATTCAGGATACAAAGGTTTTTAGAAGTTAAAAATCTTAGGTCAAAATTTGAAATTTGAGATCATATTTAAAATGGAGGATTTTGGCATTTTAAACCTATTTGCCTCAGATTCAGGATACAAAGGTTTTGGAAGTTAAAAATCTTAGGTCAAAATTTGAAATTTGAGATGCATATTTAAAATGGAGGATTTTGGCATTTATAAACCTATTTGCCTCAGATTCAGGATACAAAGGTTTTTGGAAGTTAAAATCTTTGGTCAAAATTTGAAATTTGAGATGCATATTTAAAATGGAGGATTTTGGCATTTATAAACCTATTTGCCTCAGATTCAGGATACAAAGGTTTTTGGAAGTTAAAAATCTTAGGTCAAAATTTGGAAATTTGAGATGCATATTTAAAATGGAGGATTTTGGCATTTATAAACCTATTTGCCTCAGATTCAGGATACAAAGGTTTTTGGAAGTTAAAAATCTTAGGTCAAAATTTGGAAATTTGAGATGCATATTTAAAATGGAGGATTTTGGCATTTATAAACCTATTTGCCTCAGATTCAGGATACAAAGGTTTTTGGAAGTTAAAAATCTTAGGTCAAAATTTGGAAATTTGAGATGCCCTATTTAAAATGGAGGATTTTGGCATTTATAAAACCTATTTGCCTCAGATTCGGGATACAAAGGTTTTTGGAAGTTAAAATCTTAGGTCAAAATTTGAAATTTTGAGATGCATATTTAAAATGGAGATTTTGGATTTATAAACCTATTTGCCTCAGATTCGGATACAAAGGTTTTTGGAAGTTAAAAATTTTAGGTCAAAATTTGGAAATTTGAGATGCAATTTAAAATGGAGGATTTTTGGCATTTATAAACCTATTTGCCTCAGATTCAGGATACAAAGGTTTTTGGGAGTTAAAATCTTAGGACAAAATTTTAAATTTGAGATATAATTTAAAATGGAGGATTTAGATTTATAAACTATTTGCCTAGATTCAGGATAAAAAATTTTGGAAGTAATAAAAATCTTGGCAAAATTTGGAAATTTGAGATGCATTTAAAATGGGGATTTTGGATTTAAAACCTATTTGCCTCAGATTCGGGATACGGTTTTTGAAGTTAAAAATCTTAGGTCAAAATTTGGAAATTTGGATGCATATTTAAAATGGAGGATTTTGCATTTATAAACTATTTCCTCAGATTCAGGATACAAAGGTTTTTGGAAGTTAAAAATCTTAGGTCAAAATTTGAAATTTGAAATGCATATTTAAAATGGAGGATTTTGGCATTTATAAACCTATTTGCCTCAGATTCGGGATACAAAGGTTTTTAGAAGTTAAAAATCTTAGGTCAAAATTTGGAAATTTGAAATGCATATTTAAAATGGAGGATTTTGGCATTTATAAACCTATTTGCCTCAGATTCGGATACAAAGGTTTTTGGGAAATTAAAAATCTTAGGTCAAAATTTGGAAAAATTTTAGATGCATATTTAAAATGGAGGATTTTGGCATTTATAAACCTATTTGCCTCAGATTCAGGATACAAAGGTTTTTGGAAGTTAAAAATCTTAGGTCAAAATTTGGAAATTTGAGATGCATATTTAAAATGGCGGATTTTGGCATTTATAAACCTATTTGCCTCAGATTCGGGATACAAAGGTTTTTGGAAATTAATAATCTTAGGTCAAAATTTGGAAATTTAAGATGCAAATTTAAAATGGCGGATTTTGGCATTTATATACCAATTTGAAATATAAGGAATCGATTATTTCTGAAATCGGATCCTTTGTCATCACGAAGGCAGTCTGTTAGGCTGCATGGTGCGACATATCCGTGACATCTGGTGTTCCTCAGGGTTCCCATTTGGGTCCCATTTTATTTATTTTGTTTATAAATGATGTAATAAGTGCTTTTAAATTTTGTGAGTGTTTCTAATATGCTGATGATTTAAATTTTTATGTTGTTATTCGTTCTTCGTCAGATTGTCAATTGGTCCATCAAGAGTTAGATTGTTTAGTGGCGTGGTGTAACACAATTTTTTTTTTAACTTTAAATGTAAATAAATGTAAAACATTGAGATTTTATAAAAACAGTTCACCTGTGATATTTCAATATCAAATAAATGATATTGCTCTGGAATCGGTTGACAGGGAATTAAATTTTAATTTACATGTGGATAGTATTGTGTTGAGAGGATTTAGAATGTTGGGATTTTTAAAGAGACATTGTAGTCACATAAACAACACAAGAGTAATAAAATTACTCTATAATAATTTAGTCAGGAGCGTTCTTGAATATAATAGTGTAATTTGGGCACCATTTTACAATTGTTATGTAAATAGGTTGAAATCTCTTTTCTGTTAATACCCACCGAACAAATTATGGTATGACGGCGTTTGTTGATCGGTTAATTAGTAATTATAATAACAATTATTCAGCCATAATGTAATGTTTGTATTTTGTAGATTTTGTTTGTTATTAAGCGTTTTTTACATTTTATATATTTAACTTTTATATTTTAACTTAATTTAAATATTTTATTTTTTTATTTAGTGTGTGTATACAGTATCGGACAAAATTAGAGCAACTTTTTAAATCATTAAGTTTAAGTAGCATGTTATGGTTTATATGTTTTAAATTAATTGGTAAATAAAGTTTAATTGAAACACAGGTAAAATATAATATTTACATTTAATTTCTAATACAATCCTATTTATATTATTAGAATAAAAAAATAAAGATTTTTCATCACGACAAAATTAGAGCAAATTAATATTTTTTCCAAATTAAACTGTACACAGAACTACAAAAATCAATATTTTATCCAGTACCCATTGTTCCTAATGACTTCATCGCATCTTTTCGGCATTGAAGCTACCAGATTGTTTATTACTTCTTCATCTATGGAATTCCACGCTAAACGGACTTCTTCAAACAAATGATCAGCATTATGTATTTGTGATCGACGAACACGTTTTTCCACTATTTCCCATAGATTTTCTATGGGATTTAGGTCTGGTGATTGCAGTGGCCACTTTAAAACATTAATTTTTTGCTTAGTAAACCACTCTTTTACAACTTTAGCGGTGTGTTTTGGATCGTTGTCATGTTGGAATGTGAATTTAAGGGGCATTTCCCATTCCGCATAAGGCAGCATTATGTTTTCCAATATATTAACATATTCGAACCTGTCCATTATGCCCCTAATTCTGTAAATAGGACCTATTCCATAATCCGAAAAGCAGCCCCACAACATGATATTGCCGCCACCATGTTTTACAGTAGTAGCAACGTACTTTGGGTCAAGCCTTTTTCCTGCAGGACGTCTTACAAATTGTCTTTTGTCATTTGAAAATATAAGAAATTTAGATTCGTCAGAAAAAAGTACCTTTTTCCAATCGTGGGTGGTCCAGTTTGATGAAACCTAGCAAATAACATTCTTGCGTCCCTATTTTTCTTAGATAAGAAGGTTTTTTGGCTGCTTTTCTCGCTGGTAATCCGAAATCCACTAAACGACGTTGAATAGTCCTGGAAGACACGTTTACGTCACCAACTGCGGCTAAAATCTGAGTCGAAGACATTCCTGGATCTTTTATACTAAGTCGTTTAATGCGCCTGTCCAAGTTTTTCGTGGTTTTTCTTGGTCGACCACCTCGGATTCGGTAATTTTTAATAATTTTTGATACAACGTCTTTTTGAACTCCAAATGTAGTTGATATCCATATTTGCTTTTTCCCAGATAAATAGGCATCAATAATTTTTTGTTTTAGGTCCAGCGAATAATGCACACCACAAGGCATATTTTAAATAAAAACCTCACAACTGCACAGTTTCTTATACAATACTAAATCCAGTTTGTTTTTAAGTTGCTCTAATTTTGTCGCAGTTGTTTTTATGATCCTTTTTTTATCTCGACTTTTAGGCACAAGAAAAACTGTACAGTAAACAAACAACATTCTTGCCCGGCAAACAAACATATTTTTATAAAACATTTTGTAGAGAATTCAATATAAACAATTTATGCAAATATTTTAAAAGTTGCTTTAATTTTGTCCGATACTGTATATATATTGTTTGTTTTTGTTTAAGGTGTACTATTTGGAATAATTTTATTCTGTAATGTACTGACAAATAAATAAATAAAAAGGAATCGCTTTCAGATCATTTTAAAATTATATAACGAATCCGGATCACGGATCCTATTTTTAAAAAGTAATCTATTCCAGCCTTCAGATCCTTTAAAAAGAATCAATTCCTGGATTCGATTCCTACCTAGCTCTAGTTGTAAATGTACAGGGTTAATGAATGAAAAATGACTTTTTGGGCAATTGTTTTGCCGATATGGATATTTGCCAACACTGGTTTAACACTGACAACAGGGCCCTAAACAATACTTGTTGAGACAGATCAATTCGAAGCATCGTTTGAGGCGCGGCGCGGATGTAAACCAATATTATTAAATGTAGTCTTTCCAAAGGAACATGAAGGCAGAAAATTTAAATCGCCGGCAATGAAATTTTGGTCGCTTTAACAATCCATAACTATTCACTTGTTTACATAAACATTAGGACAAATTCCAGGATTTAAAAATAATGTTTTTTTAATAAGCAAATAAAGAGCAAAATGTTTTTTATTTTTTACTTTAAACTGGTTTCAATCAAAGAAAAATAATTTAAATTAAATATTATAAATTTCTTGTTCAAATATACAGTATGCATTGTGACTTTTAAAATATTAAATTCGTAGTCGTTTATTGCATAGTGAATCGAGCCGTAAAAAAATATTCCGAGGAATTGTCAAACTTAGATAAGTTTTTTTTTTAATTTAACCGTAACAAAGGTAAATTATTTTATTGTTCTGTTGATATCTGGAATATTATTATCTTCTTTTTGGCAATGTTTCCACAAGGGAATTTTACAAAAAACAAAAATAAGAAAAATATAATAATAAAATTAGGGATCGAGTCCAACACTTTTTTTACATTGCAATTTAACGAAAAAAAAACGATAAATTCGCATGTTTCTATTTGCACTCTTTAAAAATAAAGTATAATTTTAAGGATAAACTTGGCACATATGTTCGTCTTTAACAACCTCGTCATTCAAGATGGCTGTGCTTGATATTGGTTGTAGGACATGTGTCCTGTGGTTAATCCCAGTTCATTAGCTATCTCTTTTGCTCTTATATGAGTGGGTTAGATGCAAAGGCGTACAAGTGATTGATTTCAAAATAATGAATGAAGTGTAGAACAGCTTAATAATTTAAAAACAAAATTAGTTACATGATTGGTGGATGTCAGGCTTAAGTCTAAAGACTGTGGGGGTGGCTATGGGTTCTGATTACACTATTAAAAGTTTCGGTAAGGCAATTAAGCAATAATCAGTCAAATGCATCCTCCTGACCTTGGAGAGTGATTTAGGGAGATAGGATGAGTTTTCGGTTTTTGTATCCACTGAGACTTCTGATCAACACATTGAGAACTATCAATTTGCAAAGTTTCAAAAAAATTGACCGAAACCCATTTTCCATAAAGATTTATAACTAAAATCTAAAATCCACATTCTTACCCTCATAACTGTAATCTTCTTCTTCAGAATCAAGATGTATCTTTGCTGGTTTATCGTCTTTGTTATTTCTTCTGTCAAAGGAGTCCGCGTCTGGGTTAGCTCCAGCAAATCGGCTCGCAAATGGACTGTCCCGTCCGTTTCCATTTCTGTTGGGCTCGTCTTTATCTAAATCTATTACTTCCTGTGGCACTTTATCTGGTCCTAAATTCACAAATTTTCGTAGCCTGAAAAGAATTAAACAAAATAATATAAATGATTTTTTTGTACTAGTGATTCTAATTAACTGACCATATTATTGCAAAATCTGGCAATAAGTTAGTTTAATATTATTTAATAAAATATATAAATTTAAAATAAATTAAAATAAATATTATATTTATATTAGTATATAATATCATTATATGATATAAATATATAAATTTCTATAATATTATATTATATTATATATATATATATATATATATATATATATATATATATATATATATATATATATATATATATATATATATATATATATATATATATATATATATATATATATAAAGGAATCTCTGTTTCTCTTAGTCACGGCGTCACGCATGAACGGCTGGACGGATTCTGCTAATTCTTTTTTGTCAGTCATAGTTAGTAAATTTTTTTACATGAAAAAAAAGTTTTTCTGACGCAATGTATTTACTACGAAATTACAAAAGGAACAAATCATAAACGACTTTGTACAAATACAGGCGCTAGAAAAATAGGTTTAATTTAAGTCAAAGAACAGTTGATGTCACAACACCGAAGCGCGTTTTTCATAGAATTTAAATTTTTAGTTTTTGATTATTTTTTATAGCAAATTAAGGTATCTTTTTCTAAAACAAAGTATGCAGAATGTTTTTGGGAGGTCTTGGAAACATTTTAGAACCATTTAGAAAAAATGTAAAATTGCATTTACTACGAAATTACAAAAGGTACAAATCATAAACGTCTTTGTACAAATACAGGCGCTAGAAAAATATGTTTAATTTAAGTGAAAGAACAGTTGATTATGTTTTATTTTTTTGTTATTAATCTAAAAATTAAAAAGGTATTAACACAATAACAGTTTCTGAAAAGGTCCTATGTAGTAAAACTATTCTTTTTTGAGTAGAATTAGCATCATCAAATTTTTGAGACGCGCTTTTTTTATAGAATTTAAATTTTTAGTTTTTGATTATTTTTTTATAGCAAATTAAGGTATCTTTTTCTAAAACAAAGTATGCAGAATGTTTTTGGGAGGTCTTGGAAACATTTTAGAACCATTTAGAAAAAATGTAAAATTGCATTTACTACGAAATTACAAAAGGTACAAATCATAAACGACTTTGTACAAATACAGGCGCTAGAAAAATATGTTTAATTTAAGTGAAAGAACAGTTGATTATGTTTTATTTTTTCTTATTAATCTAAAAATTAAAAAGGTATTAACACAATAACAGTTTCTGAAAAGGTCCTATGTAGTAAAACTATTCTTTTTGAGTAGAATTAGCATCATCAAATTTTTGAGACTGTCACAGCACAAGCGTTTTTATAGAATTTAAATTTTTAGTTTTTGATTTTTTTTTATAGCAAAAAGGTATCTTTTTCTAAAACAAAGTATGCAGAATGTTTTTGGGAGGTCTTGGAAACATTTTAGAACCATTTAGAAAAAATGTAAAATTGCATTTACTACGAAATTACAAAAGGTACAAATCATAAACGACTTTGTACAAATACAGGCGCTAGAAAAATATGTTTAATTTAAGTCAAAGAACAGTTGATTATGTTTTATCTTCTCTTATTAATCTAAAAATTAAAAAGGTATTAACATAATAACAGTTTCTGAAAAGGTCCTATGTAGTAAAACTATTCTTTTTTGAGTAGAATTAGCATCATCAAATTTTTGAGACTGTCACAGCACCGAAGCGCGTTTTTCATAGAATTTAAATTTTTAGTTTTTGATTATTTTTTTATAGCAAATTAAGGTATCTTTTTCTAAAACAAAGTATGCAGAATGTTTTTGGGAGGTCTTGGAAACATTTTAGAACCATTTAGAAAAATGAAAAAATTGCATTTACTACGAAATTACAAAAGGTACAAATCATAAACGACTTTGTCAAATACAGGCGCTAGAAAAATATGTTTAATTTAAGTCAAAGAACAGTTGATTATGTTTTATCTTCTTTATTAATCTAAAATTAAAAAAGGTATTAACATAATAACAGTTTCTGAAAAGGTCCTATGTAGTAAAACTATTCTTTTTGAGTAGAATTAGATCATCAAATTTTTGAGACTGTCACAGCACCGAAGCGCGTTTTCATAGAATTTAAATTTTTAGTTTTGATTATTTTTTATAGCAAATTAAGGTATCTTTTCTAAAACAAAGTATGCAGAATGTTTTTGGGAGGTCTTGAAACATTTTAGAACCATTTAGAAAAATGTAAAATTGCATTTACTACGAAATTACAAAAGGTACAAATCATAAACGACTTTGTACAAATACAGGCGCTAGAAAAATATGTTTAATTTAAGTCAAAGAACAGTTGATTATGTTTTATCTTCTCTTATTAATCTAAAAATTAAAAAGGTATTAACATAATAACAGTTTCTAAAAAGGTCCTATGTAGTAAAACTATTCTTTTTGAGTAGAATTAGCATCATCAAATTTTTGAGACTGTCAACACCGAAGCGTTTTTATAGAATTTAAATTTTTAGTTTTTGATTATTTTTTTATAGCAAATTAAGGTATCTTTTTCTAAAACAACGTATGCAGAATGTTTTTGGGAGGTCTTGGAAACATTTTAGAACCATTTAGAAAAAATGTAAAATTGCATTTACTACGAAATTACAAAAGGTACAAATCATAAACGACTTTGTACAAATACAGGCGCTAGAAAAATATGTTTAATTTAAGTCAAAGAACAGTTGATTATGTTTTATCTTTTCTTATTAATCTAAAAATTAAAAAGGTATTAACACAATAACAGTTTCTGAAAAGTCCTATGTAGTAAAACTATTCTTTTTTGAGTAGAATTAGCATCATCAAATTTTTGAGACTGTCACAGCACCGAAGCGCGTTTTTCATAGAATTTAAATTTTCAGTTTTTGATTATTTTTTTATAGCAAATTTAGGTATCTTTTTCTAAACCAAAGTATGCAGAATGTTTTTGGGAGGTCTTGGAAACATTTTAGAACCATTTAGAAAAAATGTTAAATTGCAGTTTTTACCTTTCCACTCTCTCTGGTTCGTCCAATTCCAGTTTTTTCAAATAATTTATTAAATTCATCTGTTCCTCGGTCGACAAATCCTTAAAATTTTGTAGCAAAGTTTGGAGATCAGAATCTGACAAGTTTTCCATATTATTAGTGTTAGACTTTTCCGGGGTACTGGGCGATAAGGGTTCTGTTATTTTATCGAGATCAGCTAGATCCCTGGATTTTTCTCGATTTTCCTCCGGTTTTTTTGTGCGAGGAATTATTATTTTCTCTTTTGGCGGTTCTGGTGCGGATTTAGCGGAGCCACCAGTTAACTGTGCCAAGAAACTTGCAGCGTTCATAGGTTTGTTGGAAGCTTTTGACGCTTCAGCCATACCAACCTAAGGAAAAATTATTAACCTTGTAGAATATACGCGATATGATCTCTGTGAAATGCTTAGTGATGGAAAATTTCCGAAAAAACATTGGAAATATTAGATATATAAAAATAAAAACTACAAAACTCAAAAAATTAAACATTTGATGAAAGATTTTAATAGGTAATACCATAAGTGCTCAGATTTGGCTGGATATTTTTTGTTTGCTTGGTTTTGAATAGTATTTGCTTTTGGAAACTCGACAAAACCTGTTATTACAAAATCACGAGAGCAAAGCTCTCATGATTTTAACAAACGGATTGTGTTAAATTTCCAAAAGCAAGTATTCAAAACTAGTCAAAAATATCTGGCTTAAAATCTGAGCACGAATTGTATTTGGTAAATAATAATTAATCAACAATATATAATACAGTCGCTTCTGAGGGAACGATTTGGGTGATCACCCAAAAATTAAAACGCAAAATACATTAATAGTTATTAGACATGAGCCTGAGACAAGTTGAGCAACTTAATCAAGAGGCATATCTTCATTAATCTCATCAAAACCTTCAATATTGTATTCAGCATCAATGTCTTCTTCATGGGCATGCAATTCAACTGCTTCTTGGGGCTAATTTACATTTTATTAATTAAGTGATTAGTAAAAATAAAGTATGTGACTGTTTACACGTTAATTTTACTAATCTCCTAACGCTTGCACTTGCACTTGCTACTTAAAAAATGTAAATTATCCTTAAGGCAAGCAATAGGCAACACACCATCATCGGTGAATCGCCGAATTCTTCAGAAATTATTTTTCTAATGAAAAATTTGGACTGCCCAAAAGTATATGAAATATACAGGTCGTAAAAAGTGTGATTTTAATGGGCAATAGTGGAGCTCGAAACAAGTCAAAAAAGCACATGGGTCAAAAGTTAAGTTTTCGAAATATGGCTTTCCAAAGTTTAAAAAATCTGGTAACACCGCGCCCGCTTCATCACATCGAGTAGAACGTCAACGTTTTTTGCCAAGTTTTACATATTTACACTTTTTTAAAAGAGATGTTTATTCACATAGTTCACTTTCGTTTTGTTTTCCCTTTTTATTCGAGGTTTTTATTTGTAATTAAAAAATAATTGTACTTACTACAAAATTAAACTGAATATCCATTTTAAGAACACAAATTATTGTTTTAAAACTGCACTTTTTTATTTTACTTAAATAATAGAAAGTCTCTAATTATAAAAAAAAAAACAGCTACATTTTAGTTTAAATGTTGTCCTCTAGTTTTTACACAAGCCTCACTTCGACGAACCCAGTTTTTGCGTACTTTTAACACTCTCCTTTTCTGCCTAATTAATTCAGCCCAACAAAAATTCAGGTAGTAAATCCTGCACACGTTGGTGGTAGGGAAAAAGTAGATTTTTCCATAAGGTCCTGTAAGCTGTGGTATGTGATAGGTTTACTTCGCGGCCTAATGTACTAATACCAGGATTTTCTTTACAAATTTTTCTTTTTTTTTTCATAATTCTTTTCTCTTGTTCCACAGTTAAGTATCTCCCAGGTCCTCTATTTAGATTTCTCGGTTGCGCACATCCCGTTTTCAAAACTCTTTGGTACGCCTGCACTATGGTTGTCCTAAATGGATGTAGCCGTCGTGAAAACCTTTTACGGTAAATTTGAACTGCTAGATTAGCATGTTGGGTTGCTTTGCCGTAAATTAATAACATATCGGCATATTTTCCCGATTTGAAAACATCTTCACCTACAACGGACAAAAATATCGCCAACAGTACGCACAATGCACAAAGCTTTTGGGTAGCGCTGATGCCAATTGTTTTTTAAATTTTTGGCTGGGGGAAAAATTATTATTTTTTGTGTATTTATTAAACAATTTAAAACTAAGTTTATTTTATTCGCAAATAAATCTACTAATAAGCGACTAAGACGAAAGTTTCCAATTGTTAAGCATTATAGAAATATTTGCTTCCTAAATTTGTAACTTTGATACCGTTTAGACAAACATCTGTCAAGTTTTGACAGATATGTTACATAAACTTTTTGACTTTTTTTGAGCTCCACTATCGCCCGTTAAAATCGCGAGCCTCATACTTTTATGTTTTAAAACATGTTCTTATTATTATTAGTTTTAATATTTCCAATATTTCAGAGACACACACGTTCGGCAATTTCCAATATTTTCATTTTCATGAAAATATTTCTACTATTTCCATTTACAACACCAGAAATGGTAGTTTAAAACATTAGTTTGCAATTCCCTAGTTTCCTTAAGATCCATTCTACAGTTTCTTTTTCTTAAATTTACTCGGTACAAGTACAATTGATCAAAAAATGTGTATTAAAATACTAACAAATATAATAAATAATTTTTAAAATACTGTTTCAAGCTTTAACTTACTACTGCATCGATCAACTGTTCAAGTTCTGCTTGAGTGACATCAGTCTTCCCTTGTGCAACTAGCGCATTTGCGAGTTGCTTAGCGATAGCAGCTTTATCGACTGCTCCAACGCCCGGTACAGCCACAGCCGATTGATCTAAGCAGAGAATCCCATATTGATTTTTTCTTAATTATATAATTTAAAGTAGTTGTATCACGAGAGGCACTTTCTTAGGATTTTTTTGAAACTTATACCAATATTATTTAAATAATTCTGTATCGATTGGTGCAGAATGAAATTTACAAACAATACAGGTCTGGAGATATTTAATTGAAAAGACAGTGTTTTTGAGGCTCTTATACATTGTACTTAACGGAATAACGAGAATTCTACTTACATAAACAATTTTAACTCTTAAACTTCTCTTACGATGCTTATGAAAAACTAAACTAATATTAAACAACTAAGGATTTTTTAAAAATTAGTCTCATTGATTGTTACAATACAGTTTTGATAATATTAATTAATAAATAATGAGAAATTTATCTCACTAATCTCATGGAAGAAATACACTAAAAACAATCTGACAACAATGCATGTATTTAACCCGCGAATAAAGTATACAGCGCGCATGCGTCAGAATTTACTGATTGTTTTTAAAAAACATAGTTGCCAGATTTTACAAACGAACAGTTAGTCGGGATTGGATGAAAATAGTACAGTCAGAGCAAAAAATTTGTAGGCTTAGGAATTACTACGCAGTGGGGCGGTCTCATAAAACGCGCAGGAAAAATTTGATTTAATAAAAATTGTTCAGAATCATTCCTGGAATACGGATAATCTTTTTCAGAATTTTTGGATACATTTTCGGATCTTTGGAAAAATGGCTGAATAGAGAAATTTTGAGACTTATGCAAAAATCCTGAAAAAATTCACCCGTATTCCTGAATGACACAAAATATTTTTTTTGCAAAAAATCTTGTGCTATAGAAGCGAATATTTTCGACTTACGGGGTATTTATCAATAAATAATTGTACAATATTATAATAAAAAATGTGTCAGCTTTGGAAAGAAAATATATAGATTAGAAAGTCTATTTAGAAAGATTATACATTTTTTTGCAAAAGTCGCAATTTTTTATTTGGCCATTTTTGCAGGGATTCGAAAATGTATTCAAAAATTCTAAAACAGATTATCCTTATTCCTTAAATGATTCTAAACAATTTTTATTAAATGCAATTTTTCCTGCACCTTTCATGAGTAAAAAAAAGTCCCTTTTGCGTAAAAATTTCGGAAGATTATGGCCGTTTTGAAAATAACAAAAATGCTTCACCTCGTTTTTAGACAGTTTTTTTTTGGTTTTTATCAAGAGGAACATCTTAAGCAAAAAAATGTATCTAATCTTAATAATTTTTGAGCCGTTTTTTTTTATAAAAATTAAGGATTCGAGGCAAATTTTCGAAAAACCCATAAAGAGAAATCGGTAGGCAAATTCAAGACGAGTATTTAAAAAAAAAGAGCTTAAATGGTTGAACTATATGAGCTGTAGAGTAATTTGGGTAGAACAGTGACGCTTCGTCCCACTGTGCGGCTGACCGACTGCATTGTGCACTCTAGTGTAAACTTTTTAATATGACTGTCGTGATACAACTACCTTAAAGTGCAGAACAGTTTTAAACATATTAAAGGGTATTTAGGACGAATAAAAGATTTCCGTTTCCGTTTTAAGTAGTTGTTTTAATATGTATTTCATATCTATGTACGTAACGAGTCAATAAAGTAGTAGGTAGGTCAATACCTAAAAAGCGACATACTTAATTTTTTTTTTAATCTGTCAGATGGCGCTAGCGAGTCAAAAGAACAAAGAATTAACGAGGGTGTCTCATATCATGCAAAGTGTTAACTGAGCAAATAGTATGGGATATTTGAAAAGAAGAGGATTCCAGAACACTTCATAAATCGATACATCAATCTTCTTGCATAAATATCTATCATATGGTCAACATAGTATGACGTCAAGAAGTTCGCGCCTTTTAAAAGTTGTTTAAAAAAAAGATAATAAGCAATACTTATTTTCCCTAATGCTTATGACTTACTCGGCGTCAACATCTCCCTCTGTCTCTTACGCTGACCAGCAATGTGAATTAGATTTGCTGTTTTTTGTATTGCTTTTTTAAATGCTCTCTCTTGGACGGGATCAACCAGGCCTGCTATTAATTGCCCTTTAAGTTTTTCCTTTACCTAAAATAAAATAACAATGATGAAAAGCAAAGGCGATAATGAGAAAATCACATGGAATTTCTACCGTGCCTTTTAAAACGAAATGTGGAATGTTTTAACTTTTCATCAATAAACAATAAATATTCTGGAGAACGGTATTATTTTTCTTACCGTTTCAAACATAACACACGTGATTTCACTGTCAAGTAACTGTTCACTACTATTGGCTTCCTTTTTCTCCAAAGCCAAAGCTTGCGCCAATAAATCTATTATTTTCGGACCTAGAGATCCCAGTTTTTCTTCTAAAGCTGTAAGCAAACGCAGTACAGAAACAATGTTAACCTAAAAGAAAGATTTAATTAATAAATATACAAACGTTAATACAATAATAGGTAATTGTAATGGATATGATAACGACTTTTTTCTACTACATATTTTGTTAGTTTACCTCGCCATCATCTTCTTCTTCTTCCCCTACTCCAGGAGGCGGCACAAAGCTGAGCACTGGCTTTCGAGTTACGTCACGCATTGCATGAGGTGGTGGGTAATAATCGTATTCAGGACGAGGATACATTCCTAAAATAATGAAATAATTGTAATCAAAACTAAATTAAACCTATTGGAAGGGAGCGGATTGTTATGGTGGGGACAGCTGAATCGATTGCAGCTCTCGCTGTGGTTAAATTTTCGTTAAATCATGCTTGATTAAATGCAAACTATTAGATACAAATATTAAAAATGGTGCATAGTAGTTGTTTTGTAGTTGAATGCAAGAATACTGGCAGAAATATTAACTGCCGATTTTATACATTTCCAGCTACAAGTTGGAAATTACAAAAGGCAAATACGTATAAATGCACGCAGACAAAAGGTGTTCAATTCAAATTTCCGCTTAGCCGAATGACTTTCGGGTTTAGCCGAACAACTTTTGAGTTTGTCGTAACAAGATGAAAAACTTACTCGTTTCTTATCGTGTACCGTTTGTTCCTGTCTTTTTCTAAAGATTTTTAATAATTTGCGAGTTTTAAAAAGAGAAGGTTCTTTTCAATAGACTAAGTAATCAAGGGGTGTCTGCAAAACTGACTTTAGTGTCTGTGTAGTCTTCTGTAATTGTGATTAGAGAAAATAGCTATAAAGCCTTCAAGTAAGTAAAGTATATATTAGTTTAAGTATACTGGAAAAGCCCTAGACTCGTAAGTTTGTCAGGTGATTTTTTTACTTATCGGACGAATTGCCGATTTTTGTCGGAGTCCGCTAGTTTTTGAGTTATGACGCCCCACTGACATAACCTCAAAAATGAATAAACATTCCTAAAATTCCGCCGATTTTCACTGAGGAGATTTAACTAGAAGTTATTCTGACATTTCTGATGTTATTCATACAGTGCTGGTCAGCACTGTAAATGACTATATATATATTTATTTCCGAAAAATAAATAAATTTTATAAATAATCTAACACCTCTTCCACGGCTTTCAAGCATGATTTTACGCAGCCGTCAGATGTCGTTTTCATCACACACTGTGCCAATATCTGCACAGTTTGAGCCCACATGGCTGGGGAACTTTAATCTTCTGCATGTTCATGGTTGTCATGTTCAAAGAAAATTGTTATTTTTTTTTCAATCCAAGCAGTTTTTTTAGGTTTAGTTTGATTGAGAGTAAATAAGTAACCAGGCAACAAACGAACATACTTTTCTGTAACTGCCATACTTAACATTACTATATTTCGGTTTGTCTAAATTACTTACCAGGGGCAGGCTCATCCCAAACGACAGCTGAAAAGTTTTACTGTATTTTATATGGTATGAAGCAAATTAGCTGCAAGGATGCCGAAAAAAACTAACACGCTTAACGCTGTATCAGTGAAGAGAAATAAATTCAAAGATTTTATTTAGAAAAAAAATGTTTTTGTATGCATTCATTACCTTGCTTCTCCCTTTCCCATGGAAGGTCAGCAACAGTCCTAATTCTTTCTCTGCCTCTTATATCCCTCTCAAAGGAGCTCTCTCTAACCCTGTCCCTTTCATAGCTTTTTTCCCTTGAATATCCTGATCTAATGTCTCTAATTCGATCTCTCTCCCTTAAAAGGTCTCTTTCGCGCAATATATCATAGGAATCCTTGTCTCTAGAGTAGTGTCTGCTGCCACTTTTATATGAGTCTGGTGATCTAGAAATGATTTTTTTTTAAATAATTTTAACTATTAATTTCATGTTGCAAAGGTGAGTATCCACTTGGCGACTTAGCGAGCATGCCGCGCACGACCTCCTAAACCTGGTACGACCACGGCATTGTTCGCTTTGCCGCGCTAAATGGAAGTATGTAGGAATATTTCATTGTTGGCGACTTATTTATTCAAGAGAAAGTTTGGTTTAATAAAGTTGAAAAATACATATATGCTTACAATGATGAATAATAATAAAAATTAATCATTATTTGATCATAATTGGGGATTAAACAACCATACTTTCTTATGAAAATTTAAAAATGCACTCATACCTTGATCTCCGATCTCTTGATAACCCTCTACCAGGCGATCGCCTCAATGGCCTTTCCACTGATCTTATCAATTCTCTTGATCTTGATCTTGTCCTTCTGATCCTTTCCAAAGATCTACGCCTTTCGGGCGATCTTCTTCTTTCGGGTGATCTGCGCGTCTCGGGAGATCTGCGTCTCTCGGGCGATCTACGCCTTTCAAGTGGTGATCTTTTTTCTACGATTTTCTTTCTCTCTGGTGACTTAGATCTAACGGAGGATGGAGGAACGTCTCTTGGTCTTCTTTTATCAGAAACGAGTGCAGGGGAATCTCTCTTCAATCTAGGTTTCACTGGAGGCGATTCGCTTTCCCAAGGACTGTGAGATCTTGGTCTGAAATAAAGAGAAAAAACAGAATATAAGGATAATACATAAAAAATAAATTCCCTGCTCGTGGAAACATCAAACTCCAAAGTAAACAGAACCATTCCCTGCTGTTTAAAACAGTTCAGATGTCAAGTGGCAAAAAAAGTCAAAGTAAAAACTAAAAACTTCTGTTTTTACTATTATTTTTATATAGCGTGCCCGCTTTATCACATCGAGTCGAACGTTTTTTGCGAGGTTTTACATATTTACATTTTTTTTTAAAGAGATGTTTATTTACATAGTGGCGGCTGGTGCGTAAGAGCTGCGGAACCTCTAAAAAAATTATAAAATAACAAAAATTATTTTTGCAATTTATTTTCATATTTAATTTGAAATAAAATTTAAGTAAAAAACAATAAATAATTGTTTGGCTTACTTTCTTATTATTATTATTTTGATGGTATGCAGCATTGCAGCTCTTATGCACCATCCTCCCCTGTGGAAAAATTACTTTTTTCTCTTCTACTTTATTTGAGGTTTTTATTTGTAATTAAAAAATAATTGTATTTAACTACAAAATTAGGCTGAATATCCACTTTAAAAACACAAATTATTATCAATAACATTAAAATCTTGGACTTCCAATGTCTTTATTTTTTATTGGTTACACAACGTTTCGGTTAGTGACGTATCTCCAACCGTTTTCAAGTGATAACTGTTATTACTTGAAAACGGTTGGAGATACATCACTAACCGAAACGTCGTGTAACAAATAACAAATAAAGACAATGTAAGTCCAAGATTTTAGTGTTACTGAAACCATAATAACATTGTCTAACACTTTCAAACAAATTATTATGTTTTAAAATAGAACTTTTTATTTTACTTAAATAATAGAAAGTCTCTAATTATAAAAAAAGCTATATTTTAGTTTAAATAAGTTGCTTAAAATGTCGTCCTCTTGTTTCTCCACAAGCCTCACTTCGACGAACCCAGTTTTCGCGTAGTTTTACCACTTTCCTTCTCTGCCTAATTAATGCAGCCCCATTAAGAATTCGGGTAGTAAAGCCTGCACACTTTGATGATGATAAAGTAGATTTTCCCGTAAGGTCCTGTAGGTTGTATGTGATAGGTTTACTTCGCGGCTTAAAGACCTCATACTAACACCAGGATTTTCTTCCACAATGTTTAAAATTCTTTCCTCATTCCACAGTTATGTATCTTCCAGGTAGTCTATTTAGATTCTCGGTTGCACAAATCCCTTTTTCAAAACTCTTTGGTACACCTGCACAGCACAAATCTTTTACGGTACATCTGAGCTGCTTGGTTTGCCACGCCGTAAATTAATGACATCGGCATATTTTCCCGATTCAAAAACCTTGAAACAACGACTGGCTTGACTCCACGCACACGGCTTCTGGGTAGCGCTGTTACCAATTGTTTTTTTAATTTTCAATTGGGGGAAAATTATTATTATTTTTTTATTTGTAGATAGTATATGCCTCCAAAGTTTGTAACATATTGTTTAGACACAAGTCTGTCAACTTTTGACACATATGTCATATGAACTTTTTGACTAGTTTTGAGCTCTACTATCGCCCACTAAAATCGTGAGCATCATACTTGTTACACCCTGTGTAATGAGGCAGGCTGCCGTATATTTAAGCTGCGAATGTGTTTCACTCTCTATACAAATAAAAATAGTTGGTACAAACCTTGTGGGTGGTTTTTCGTCATCGTCATTGTCGTCAATTTGAATGACTTCAGGGTCATTATCCGGCATCGCAGCCATCGGCATAGTGGGTCTGTTCTCTTTGGGAGCTGCTGCCTTAGATGTGGGTGGCGGTTTAACGACAACAGTGCTGCCGGCACCGATGCGGAAGCTAACAGGTGCTGGTTCTTCCGGAAGACCTAGGTAAAGTATAAGATATTGTTTACATAATATTTTTTTAAATATATTTTGTAGAAAGAAAAAAATAAATCTATATATTTATTGGCTATTTTTTTTTACCTAAACGCCTTCTCAAGCCGTCTTTTCTATTTTTCAGTTCTTCATTGTGAAGGTCCAACATTTTCTTCCCCCAAAACTCGATCCACTCTGGTTTAAAATCGTACTTAGAAGCATCCTTGCCTTCGGCCTGAAGCTCCTTATATCTGACAAAAAAAAACTTATTATCTAAATCTGCTGTTTATTTTTTGCAGTAGAGTACTTTAATTTTTAATTAATGTTTAATATTTATTTTATTTTGCTGGGATTATTTTAGTGGAAAAATTATTTGGCTTTTCTCCAGAATGTAGAAAATATATATATATATATTTTTTATATATATATATATATATATATATATATATATATATATATATATATATATATATATATATATATATATATATTTTTTTTGTACATTGTAAAGGGATAATATACCCTTGAAACAATATAACTAATAACATATAAATATTTTATTATTTCTTTAAATAAATGAACTAAATAATAATTTTAAAAAATAATTTTAAATTGATGTCATTTGTTATTAAAAATGATTCATATTTGTAAATAAATTTAAATTTTATTTATTTCATAAACATTTTTTTAATGCCAGATGACACCAATTATACAGGGTGATTCATGAGGAAATGTCAATACTTCAGGTACGTAGTCAGGGTCCAAAAATAAACATAAAAGTCTATACAAAATAAATATAGGTCCGCCAGGCCTTCATTTCTGAAATACAGGGTGTTAAAGTTTTTATTCAATTTTTCTATTTTTTAAATAAAATTTATGAAAATGTAAATATTGGAGTAAAAATTGGTATCCGGGGGTTTTTTGGTAAGACGGATTAAAACCTAATCTTAGTACGACTTTTACTTGTAGGGGGTGCCACCTACACGTCTTTTTACTGTTTTGAACCATCACAACTTTTTGGTACGGCCCTGTATTACATTTTTAAGTAAATTAAATAATTGTTTTGTCATTTTTACGTCGAAAAGGTATACCTGTTAAAAGTTGATATGAGCAACCGTTTTCGAGATATTTGGATTTACAAAAATTTCGACGCATCTGGTTTTATTATAAAAATAATATACAAAATTTAAAAAAATGTGTTTAAATTTCCAATTAAATTATTATTCTTAAATTATGTTAAGCAAAACATAAGCTAGGTTTAATAATTTTTAAAAATTCCACCATTTATTCCACCAAGTATTGACATTTCCTCATAAATCACCATGTATATATTTTTTTAATGTTGATTAAGTACATTATCACAAATTATCCTTTCACAATGTACAAATAATTTAGTTTTTTAAAGAATTTTAAATAAGAATATATATTTTTAATTCATATTAAGGACTTAACATAAGTTAAATTTAATGAAATTTTAAGTACCTTTTGTTCCAAAACAATTTCCACTCATCATTATACTTGGGATGCTTCTCAGGATTGCGCTCATAAGTTTTTATAGTCTTTTCCATATCATTCTCTATGGCCTTAGATAACTTTTTGAACTCTTCGATTTTTTCAAGCCTCTCTTTCTCCCTATTTTTTCTTCTTTCTTCTTCAATATCTTTATCTGATTTTCTAAATTCTCTTTCATATGGTTTTCTTTGTGGTGAAGGTAAGCGGTGCCTTCCAAACCTAAATTTAAAATGTGTTTTAAATATTTGGTTACTTTGCAATGGTGCCAGGCAATGACTTTATAATATTTAAAAATATATATCCCTGACTTTGCTGAAACACTAACGGCCGAGTGACGATCGCGTTGTTAAAGTTAGCAATGGACTTAACAATGGGTTAAATTTTACAAAGAGTGAAAAATGAAAAACTTAACATAGCACATTTTAAGGCAACTGGATGACAATACATAATTTAGTTTGGAATTTTGCTTTAAAAATCAATAAAACATATAAAAAAATAATTACTTTGCACGGAATATGAAAAAAATAGGTTTGGCACACTAACAAAGTAATTTTATATATTTTCTTCAAAAACAAGCTGTACAAAAGATAGCTCAAATGACCAATACTGTAGAACTTCTTTAAATTTAGTTTTTTTAACAGGTTGTTTAATATAACCCATGCTTTATTATTAATACTTTTTATTGATAAATTTAGTGATGGAATAGCACTACTTCGATTTTTACTTTTAATAAAATTAGACGTTTCTTACTTTCAACAGAACAAGTAAAACTTTTATTAAATAATCATTTCTTCGACACATTTTTCTACTCTACTACTTACGAGATCTATACTTTTTATTAGAAACGTAGTAAAAAATATTAATTTAACATCTTAACTTCCTAAAATCCAAAGTGTCAACATATTTACTCAAACCTGACTTATAAAATGTTCCTTGAACATTCAGATAGTATTACCTCTCGAATAGACAAAATACTTTAAAAAAATATGTTGACTACTCAGCACGTAGAGCAAGAGGAAAAGTAATAATCTTATATTTTAGGAGTATATTATTATACCCCGCTGACTAATCAACACGTAGAGCGAGAAAGAAATGTTGTACTCATATTCTTATTTCTCTCTTACGCACATTTTCGCACGACCAAGTTGCAAGACTGCCTCTAGCGCTATATGCTCTAAGCTTGCGATGGATAATCTGAGTAGCTTTCTAGTGATGAAAATTTTTGGCGCCACTTTTGATCACGGAAACAGAGCGAAAAATACTTGTAAATAAATAGTTTTATAAATATTTATTAAAGTAAAATAGGTATTTTCTAGGAAAATAAAGAAATTATTTTGTCTATTCTAGATGTAATACTACCTAAATTTATTAATAAAATGTAATAAGCATGAGTTATAATAAAGAACCTGTTAAAAAACCAAATTGAAGGAACTGCTTGCTTTTAAAGAAAGCATATAAAATTACTTTGTTAGTGCCAAACCTATTTTTTTCTTATTCGGTTGAAGGTTATTATTTTTTGTTATATGTTTATTTTGACAAATAGTTCACAATTAAAAAGTTATGTCCTGTTGCCAAGAGTTTTCATTTTTACCTTTTTGTTAAATTTAACACATTGATATGTCCATTGCTTACTTTAACAACGCGATCGCACTCGGCCGTAAATGGTGCCATTTTTTTTTTAAGTGAGCCATCACAGATGATTTTTTAATTTATATAAACAAATCAAGTATTACCTATCTCTCTCCATTGGTGGCCTCCTTCCAGCATCCCTGTAATCCCTTCTGGGTGGAGAACGATTCCGAGCCGTTCCCCTACCTCCCTTGTTCGTCTCTTCATCGCTCGATATGCTGGAAACACTTGACAAGCTCCTCCTACGCGCTCCTGGTGCAGCCACTGCCACTGGTTTAGCTGCAGGTTTTTCAGCAGGATTGGGTTTCTTAGCAGTCTCAACCTGCGCACGCGGTTTTTTGGTAGGTCGAGCAACGACAGGCGGAGAAGGACTACGTTTCTGGAAAGTTTTTTCTATAAACGGCTTGCCACCCCAGCTAGTAGCGGCCGTAACAGCTCGTCCTTCCTCTAAAAATATAAAGTTAAATGTTTTGTTATTAAAATAACGTTACGAGATACCTTTTTTTTTTTGATAAAAACCTTGATAACCGTCACTTTTGTTTGTTTTCATTATATATATATATATATATATATATATATATATATATATATATATATATATATATATATATATATATATATATATATATATATATATATATATATATATATATATATATATATATATATATATATATATATATATATATATTTAAATATATATAATATATATATATATATATATATATATATATATATATATATATATATATATATATATATATATATATATATATTTTTTTTTTTAACTATTTAACTATTTCATTATATGGGTTTCCGGGCTTATTTGCCGTCGTCTGTTGGTATTTCTACCTGACGTTTTGTCTACTACTGCGGCAGACATTATCAAAGGTGTGTCCGAGGTCGAAGTACTCTTCCTGACGGCTCACGGTTGACTGTTAGGGTTCTGCTTTTCTTGGGCGGGGCTTTCTGTTCCGTTTCAGCCAATGGGAAGGGGCTTCGATTTTTTGCCTTCATCTTTAGCGTTTTTGTACCTTTTAGTGCTGGTATTCTTCTTTTCCATTAAAGTTGTTTGCCTTTTTAGACTCAAGGAATGAAGTAAGACATGCACAAAAACCAAAAAACAAGAAACACAGAGAGGAGCCTTTTCCCATTGGCTGAAACGGAACAGAAAGCCCCGCCCACCAAAACCTAACAAAATCAGCACACTTCGATATTTAACCTATTACCTCAGTTACTTACCGTCATAACTCTTGGTCAACTCATCATGAACCACCAAATCAACAAAAGTAGTGCCCAGGTTTTCCGAAAAATGCTGTCCTTTTGAAATCATGGTCAAATAGTGTACGCGATCCTTTTCAAATTTATCCGCGGCGATGCCAAATGGCTTCAGCCTGCCGAATTTTTTCTCTATAGCCTCAGCAATTTTTTGTAAAACTACCTGCCAGTTTCTTTTATACTGTTTCGTCATGTAAGGGGCCAGGGCTCTATAGCAGGTTGGAAAATGTTTTTGCAAATACTAAAAACATAAAACAAGTACATTTATTTCTTACCTAATTTTATTCTAACATTTTTATTGCATAATAAATGACACAGAAATGTGAACATCCTTTGAAAGTAATTTTTAGCATACCTTCTGATAAAAAGTACTCGAAATTTTTTATCAATACGAAAACCATCCAATTATGTACCATTGTAATTTCATACATACATACTACAACACCCCAATCTTTAAAACTTTTTTCATAGACCGATTTAGGAATCACCTTCATCTTCTTCTAATTCTCCTTTATTACCTCAATCGTCTCAAAACGCTTTCCTCGAAGTATTACTTAAGTCGTGGAAATAGAAAAAGTCACAAGGAGCCATGTCAGGTAAATTCGGAGGTAGAGGAACAGGATTAATGTTGTCTTTGAACAAATAATCGCGTACAAGATGTGATGTGTGAGCCGGTGCGTTGTCGTAGCGAAGAAACTACGAGTTGTTTCTCCACAATTCTTGCTCTAACACGGTCACGTAATACTACTTATTTTCGGTCTGACCAGGCGGAATGGACTACACCAGGACAATTAAATATGGTTAGCCAGAACAGAAGTAATTTTTAACATACCTTCTGATGAAAAGTACTAGAATTTTTTTATTAATACGAAAACCATCCAATTATTTTCCATTGTAATTTCATACATACATACTCCAACACCTCCAATCTTTAAAACGCTTTTCATAGACCGATTTAGGAATCACCTTAATCTTCTTCTAATTCTTCTTTATTACCTCAATCGTCTCAAAACGCTTTCATCGAAGTATTACTTAAGTCGTGGAAATAGAAAAAAGTCACAAGGAGCCATGTCAGGTAAATACGGAGGTAGAGGAACAGGATTAATGTTGTTTTTGAACAAATAATCGCATACAAGATGTGATGTGTGAGCCGGTGCGTTGTCGTAGCGAAGAAAACACGAGTTGTTTCTCCACAACTCTGGCTCTAACACGCTCACGTAATACTACTTATTTTCTGTCTGACCGGGCGGAATGGACTACACCAGGACAATTAAATATGGTTGGCCCGAACGAGGCCAATCATCAACGACAGTCGTACGCTTGTGTTTATAACATTATTGAGTCCCCGTAGGTTACCATTAACATGTTCGACGCTTTTCACATGATGTTAGAAACACAGAATTCTACGCAAATTCTAGGCTCAATTAAATTTGACATGAAGAAATTTTCAGAACACAACAAACACTGACTTGTTTACAAAGCCATCATGCCCAAATTTCCGACAGATGGCGCTCAAAGAGATATTTGAACGCCATATGACTGATGTACCAACCTACAAACAAAAATGACAATATCTTAAACGAACTTTGTTTAACGAATTAAAAAGGCAACGAAAAAGCGGTGTGCTAGCGAGACAGGGATCACCCACACCATACTTAGGACCAGAACCTGCCCTTGGAGTGACCAAAACCACAGCATGGGGGGGCAAACCAGAAAATGGATCTGAAACAAACACGAGGAATACTGGGGGAGCATCAGTAGAATAAGACATGGAAAAGGCTTCATAAGGGGCCCATCCAAAAAAACGAAGGAAGAACTACTCAGACATATTAGGAAAATACTTCGCATAACAGCATGGCTGCTAACAGGGCACGATAACCTAAGAGGACACCTACACAAGATAGGGTTATACTATAGGGACCAAAGTTGCAGAATGTGCGACGAGGGGAAAAAACAGCCTACGATATCCTGTGCGAATGTGAAGCGTTTAATCACAAAAGACAGGCATTATTTGGGAAACCCAAAATGAGCCCACAGGAATATATCAACCAACCAGTCTCGGGGTTATACAGACATGTAGAAGGAACAAGACTAATGGGAGGATTGGTATAAAAGGTTATGGAAGATTAGGCACAAAAAGTCCCGGAGGCTGCGCTGCCTCCGGTAGTAAATCAAGACGGCTCCCAGGGATGAAGAAGAAGAATGAGTTGAAAACTAAAACGGATCGAAAATTATAATAACCCTTTTAGGGACAACGGACGGCGAGTCGTGCGCGTAAGATGTAAGATTTTTAAAGATGGCATCAAAACAATGAACAGGACCGTGTTTAACACTTTGTATCGATTTCATTTATAAAGATAATAAGCTGAGTCATTGTTTTTTGTTGTATAGATGTCCTGAGCTATTTTAATAATACTTAAACTACAGTTTTGGTATATTCTATTTCGAGTTTATATTTGTCTTCTATAAAATAGACTACAAACTAAACCGGGTTTGGTATTGGGTACTGTTTTTCGATAATATTTTGGTGACCAGACCCATCGCCGATGTTAATATAATTTGGCATACAGGGGTCTTTTAGGGCGCTGATCTCGAATTTGAAGTCAATTTTGCTCGGAAACACCTAATTTATGAGGCCCCTTTTTGACCTAACCTCAAAACTGCACAGTATTTTGTACCACGTTTTTCTCGAAACGATTTTTTTTTAATGTTTGTCACAAAATCTCTAATTGACTGATTTTCTTGAAAGTTAGCATCAATTTTCTTTATATATTCCTGACAGGAACCAATAAAAAATGGAAATTTTCAATATTTACTATTTTTAAAAATTCGGAAAACTTAAAAAAAATACTTTAAAAACCTACCTTTTTGTGAAACCGCCATTTAAACAGATTTTTTTTTTCGTTTTTTTTTTGGTTCCTGCCCTAATGACATTTGGACTGATAAAGAATCTACCATTTTTTTACTTTTCAGATGACCATAAGAGACGGCACCGTGACAAGATTGACACGCTTTTTTTCGCCATCTACTTCAAAAGCGTGTAACTTTGTAAAATATGTTTTTTCTTTTGATTTTTTTTTGTGAATTCTTGAAATATGAATAAATCATTGATAAAAAAATGGATAGCCAAAATATTAATCGTTTTTTTATCGAACGTCAAAAAACACCCGAAATTCGGGCTTCTAGACTAGAATACCCCCTTAAAGCAAAAATGTATTTTTGCTTTTTGTTAATATTGGGTACTTTTTGATTAAAATGTACTTGTACGACTATGATAGGAGTGTTCACATTTCTATGTCACTTAGGTATTTAAATAAATATTTTTGTTTAGAATTTCAGAGAAAAGTACATAAAACCTTACTTGGGAAATGTGATTGTAGCTGGCTAAATGTGTTAATACAGTTCTGGGATCTCCTTTTTTGTCGCACAAAATGCACAAATAGAGCGGTTCTTTTGACGGATCGTAATCGTGCATCTCTATCAAGTATTCCAAAGCTACTAGAGGTCCCACTTTAAAACCATCAAGACGCTCCTACAATAAAACAGTAGGTATTTATATTATTCGATAGCATTTCCGGTACATCTATAGTTAATGTTAATATGCTAAAGCAACTTTATTTTGTGGTAAGTTTATAATTTAAAAAAAAAAATCAACCTGTATCATTGCATTTCTTTTAATTTCCCCTTCAAATCCAGGGGGAACTGGCTCTCCTGGAGCAATTTCTATATTCGTATCTTCCTCTTCTACTTGCTCTTCTTTTGGATTATCCTGGTCCTGACGGGTATTTCTCACATGAAGATTCGTTGTGTGCCGCCGTCCCAGTTCATGCTGAAAAACTCTGCCCATAATGGGACATTCACAAACCTAAAAGATTTTTATTGGTGACTTTTTCAGGTTTACCTACTGTTTTTTCTAATTTAGACAACTTTTTTTGGTAAATTCGCGACATTACCATTTTATTTTATAGGCAATATTTTGGTCAGAGCTGTCGCAATTACTTTTAAAAAGTAATTCAATTACAATTACCAATTACTCTTTTAAGTAGTAGTAAATTACGATTACCAATTACTAGCATGTTTGTTGAAAGTAATTTAATTGTCAATTAAAACTAAAAGTAATTAAATATTTTAGCAATTACTTTATTTAAATTACCGCAATAAGTTAAACACGATAAACTAAACAAATAAAATATTTATACTAATATGCATCATACACGCACGTCACACTATTCAAACTGCTTTCTCGGCAAGTTCAACATTAAATGACTCTAAAATAGAAAAAAAATTATCCTACCCCAAACATCAACAGATTTTTCCACAAAAAAGTATAAAAACGGTGACAGTAAGCATCAATCAATAATACTAAATTGGCGCGGAGGCGGTGTTCGCCGGATTCAATGCGGCCCGCCGTGTTTCAAGATGCTATTTCTGGCTGGCCAAAACTCCGGCCGTTTTTCCATAAAGAAAGGTAATTGAAAGTTTTCGTAGTAATTGAATTATTTTTTAGGTAATTTAATTAATTTCTAAGTAATTCAATTACTTGGGATTCGTGAAAATCAGTTACCAATTACGATTACATTATCCCATTAATTGATAATACAAATACAATTACCTTTACCGGAAAGTAATTGAATTAAAGTAATTCAATTCCTGAGAAGTAATTGAATACGATTTTTCAATTATTTTAATTCAATTAACGACAGCACTGATTTTAGTTAGGCGAACATTTTCAAAAATTCTAGACAATTTTTATTGGACCCAAAAATCTATTTTTTAAGGGCAAATATTGTGACTCAGTAAATGTGTAATTGGTTTTGTGTGGTAAATGATTAAATACTTTTTTAGGTTAACATTTAAAATTTTCTGACTTTTGGTGTATTTTCCTGACTTTAACCTGATATAAAACAAATTCCCTAACTTTTTCGGACTTTAAAGTTCGCAGAGAAACCTGCTTTGGTGCAATCAGTGTTTAAAAAATATTAACCCACAATAAATCCAACAATTTTTTACCTTGCAAAACCAGTGTTCAGCTCCAGAGACATAACTGAGTTCAAAGACACTGTCAAACCGTCCATTTCTAAGTACAGCCTTCTGACTTAGCAAGCGTTTGATTTCCGATTCCTATAATAAGAACAAACATTAGCGTCTGAATAAATCAAATATGTTTTATTCCAAAAATCAGTAATGCCAATTTTTATAACTTTTATAATGGTAAAAAACATAAAAACTAAATATTAAAAACATACAATAGTTTATAAAAATATATTAGTTCTAAAATTGAACAAACACTAAAAATAACGTCACTTTGAATATTCAACAAAATAAAATAATCACAAATATATAGGAACATTTAAATCCATCAGGGACACAAAAAAGTTTAGGTTTTTTGATATTAAAATCCAAAAAACACATGTCTGGTTATTTACGGATTTGGGTGTTGCACAGTACGTGCTACATAAAAAAACTCTATTTTATTTAATGCAAATAGAGACTTAGAACTACATGTAAAACAGCAGAAACCCTATTAATTCCGTATATACAGCGCAAAACAAAGACGCTTCCATCACGACAAAAATTTGCCTATATATTACAAGTATGATATTCTCTCCCTTTTTTATACTAAACGACCTATTCAGTATTTACCATTAAGGACTAGGGACACTAGGGACAATTTTGGAAAATAATACTTTAGGATCTTTTTCCGTTATACCCACCCCACGAAAATCGGCCAGAAAGGGCTCAAATTGAACAAAGATATTGTTATATTATCGAAAATAATGCAAAAACATGGAGAAAACAGTTTTAGATATTTATTTTTTATTTTACAACGCAGAGAATTTGGTAATAACTTCTATGTAGGAATAATTTAGACACATTCTAAAGCACTCAGTTCCGGCGGCTTTTTATTTTCCCCAATTATATTTCAGACATGATAAATCACAGAGACTGACGTCGACTGACCGATTCAGTGACCGGATAGTTTTGATGTTGATTTACACCCATTATAGCGGACTTAGCAATATATTATTGTGTTTCTCCAATGTTTTGAAGTGTGTCGAGCAAACTACTATACATTTTATTTGTCAAGTTGGCATATTTTTATACGATTTCTCTGGGGTGGATATAACGAAAAAGGTCCCTACTTTGGATTGTCAGTTTAATATTCTTATAGAAAGAGCATGACAATGGACATAAATATTTCTGTGGTCATTTGAAATGTGTTTCAGTTTGTCATCATTCTTTTTTTACTAACAAAAATGTACTTTTTTTATAGAGTAGGTGTATCTGTAGAGCTATTCAGTGTAGTAGTTGTGAGGTAAAAAGGTTTTAAACACATTTATTTTCTTCTATTAGCCTTAATAACTATACCAGATAAATCACAAATTCATAGGTACTTACACCGAAATATACATATAATAAACTTTCTTTAAAGTTCTTTAAATACCATTTAATTTTTGTTTTTCTCAATGCAGAATTTGGAGCGCAATTCTTGTAGAGATGTCAAAACAACATCCCTAATAGACCTCTTAAAAACTGCCATAATGAAATAAGACAAATATATTTGTATTATATTATACATTACCAAACAGTATAAAAATCCCCTTAAAATTATTTGGACATGGTAAATTTTAGTAGGTGTAATACAGGGTGCGGCAGCATAACTCCCTTTTTTAAAACTTAATAAAACGCATTGTATGAATCAGAAAGTTTTAATTTGGTTTTTACAATGTTGGTACATATCAAAAGTTTTGTTTTACATAGCTTTGAAGAGCAAATTACGTAGGTGTCGTCCCCCATCCTAGATACATTGAGTAAACCGATTTCTGGCGAGGTAGCATAACTTCCTTTTTTAATCAGGGGCGATTTGCAATGGCCGACACGATATCCCGATTTATCCACTTGTGATTTTTTTCTATGGGGTTTTTTGAAATCCCGTGTTTATGTGAACCGTCCAAGGACCCTACAAGATTTAAAGAACAACATCCACGAAGAAATGGCCAACATAACGCCTGCTATGCTTGAAGGAGTCATGAGAAGCGGCAGAAATCGGTTTACTTAATGTATCGAAAATGGGGGACGTCACCTACGTGATTTGCTCTTCAAAGCTATGTAAAACAAAATTTTAGGTATGTACCAACATTGTAAAAACCAAATTAAAACTTCATACAATGCGTTTTATTAAGTTTGGAAAAAGGAAGTTATGCTGCCGCACCCTGTATAAACAAGGGTACTAATAGATTCTTGTTAGGTTTACTCGCTTGGAAAATTTTAGAGAATGGGATTACTTCAGTCCTGGTCCCTGGTTAATTTTAATTTCCATTTTATTTTTCATTTAAGTTAATCTTGATAACATTTTTTTTTATTTAATATTTAGAAAGTACGACATCTCAAAAATATTGTATTAAATTTAGTGGCCAATCACAGCAAAATTGACAGATTTATGATAGTTTTAATAACCGTTGCTCCAACTCAGCATTGCGCGCCTCTTAGCTACCTGCATTGAGCGTGCAAGACTTTAAATCGATTTTTCCAAACATGTAATTTTTAAAGTCGTTGACCACCATTCCGAAAAAACTACTGAACCGATTGTTTTAAAAATTTGTACATATATTCTACATACAAATGACTATCAAGTGGCGTCGATTTTCATTTTTATTTTTCGATTAGTATCAATCCTACAATAAAGTCCATTTTATTGTCAAAAAATCGACATTTCAACTTCAAAATGATGCAATTCATCATTGAAAAACTGATAAAATAAAAAAAACTCGACGTCAATTGAGAGAGAAACTAATTAACTAACTAAAACAATTTGTTTTTTTGATGTCAAATAATCCATTTCTGCGGAATCGCGGACACCGCAAAAAACTTTTTTCGAGCCTTTAACGGCCGAGTGATCATCGCGTTGTTAAATTTAGCAATGGACTTAGCAGTTTAGTTTGTTAAACACAAAACGTCATTGTCATTGTTATTCAATGATTTTAGTAGGCAACCTGTTAAAATCTGACATTTTGTTAAACATTTTAAACCGTTGTTAACTTTTAACAAGCCGCGGAAATGATAGGCCCGGAGCCATTCTGCGGTATCTCGGCAGGTCTCTTCAAAGCATCTATTAAGAGTTGGGTAGACAGACAGTTTCAAAGCTGGTGGATACAAACACCGGGACAACGACAGGCAAAGCAGTTCATTAAGACCTGCTCGGCCAAGTTTACATCGGACCTACTGAGCCACAGCCGTAAGGTCGTAAGGATAACGGTAGGTCAACTAACAGGTCATTGTAAACTCAACAAGCACCTGGAAAGAATAAACCTGGTGGAGGATAGCCTGTGTAGGTTCTGCCAGGAGGCTGAAGAAACAGCCCTACATGTGTGGTGCCATTGCGAAGCACTATGCAGGCTTAGGTTTACTAGGCTTGGGAAGGAGAAGCCAAAACCGGCAAGTTATATGGAGTGGCCAGTGTCGAGACTCTGGAGTCTAGTTAAGAAGACGGGCTTGGACAAGGTACTCTAAAGAACGATAGGAGAAACCACAATAAATCTGGTAAGGTTGCAGTGGTGGAGGTCATTTTTCGCCATCTCCGCTCAAATAATCTAATCTAATCTAATCTAACTTTTAACAATTTGCTAAGTTGACAACGGTTTAGAATGTTTAACAAAATGTCAGATTTTGACAGGCTGCCTACTAAAATCATTGAATAACACTGACAATGACGTTTTGTTAAACATTCTAAACTGCTAAGTCCATTGCTAAATTTAACAACGCGATCATCACTCGGCCGTATATGTTGCATTATAATATACTAATTTTCAAAATAAATCTATAATAACAATATGTTATAAAAAAAATCTTGAAAATATGCCTTTTTTTGACCGAAAAACTTTATCCCCCCCGTTAAATAAAAGAGGTAAGGCATAAAATTAGCATTTGCACAACAAGAGATCTAAGTGATTGATTCTTTTTGAAAGCGTCTCATTCTTTTTTGGTTTTAATAAAAAAAAATATATTCATTTTTATTAAAAGAATAAATTTAATTTATATGAAAAATTTGTGATTTAAATTAAAATCTTAGAAGAGGTAACAATAAAAATAGTTAATATTTTGTTAAAGGCTAGGGTTCACCGTATTTTTAATGTATATTGATAAAAATTAAACATATAATTTAATTATGTTGTTACCAAAAATGAATCGAAAATCATTTTCATTAAAAAGTATCGAAAAAAATAAGACAGTTTCAAGAACAAACCAATATATAAGATGCACTATTTTAGGAAAATGTTATTTTTATGTCGTATCTCTTTTGTTTAAGTTAAAATTATTTTCTTAAGTACTTTTTTTAATTTTACGGGAAAAAAATATACAACATTGCTACTTCCACATAGTTTCAAAGAAAGAAGTAACACTTAAAGGGAGAAAGCACTTGAATAAAGTGTTTATTAAAATATAGTATTTAAGTACAAAGATTCGTAAACAAGGGGTATAATAAATCTGTTTTGCAATGATAGGTCATTATAAAAAATTTAATAATTTTCAAAACAGAAACTATGCAAATTTGGATTCAACAAATCTCTCAAATTACTTTTTATGTGATAATTAAAGGTAAACTTCGCGATATTTCAAAATGCGCGCGTTTTTTTCGCCAAATAAAATATCTATCAAATAAACCAAGAGCAAAATATTCTTTATTTAATAAAATCGAAGAACAAATGTCGGAAAGTAATCCAAGTTTATTGTAGTGTTAATATAAACAGAGCTGCAAAAAATGGCCTCGAGTTACTAAACAAAAAAACGCAAGCTAAAAAACGTTGTAATGGATGGCAGCACTTAAAAAAAAACAAGTAAATGAGACATTTAATTCTCTCATGAAATTCTCAGGAGTTTCTGCGTCTATACATAAATGTGGACGAAACATGGATAAACAATTATTACACTTCAGAGAATGGTACAATCAAAACAGTGGGTTTTAAATGCAAACAGGCTCCAAACAAACTTTAGACATCAACATTTCGAAGGATGAAAACTGGGGAGCTTAAAAATAAATATTTCTAATCTAAGCAAAGTTCAATGCAAATAAAAAAAATAGTTTTAAAAATAACTTAGCAATGGAACTGCGCGACTAGTTCTGGTTTAAACAAAATATTGTATAATGTCAGATTAAATTTCTATCTCACCTTTCAACAAATTGATTATTTCATAATCAATTTGTTGAAAGAAATAATTATATTTAATAATATAAAAAATAATAGAAACGTGAATTTTTGACATAAAAATATGGAGACTTACTTTACCTATTTTGTTTTTTTTTATAAGATGCTAAATTGGTCTTTTTAGGTACTACATACTACTATTATACGTAAGTGGTCCCAAAAGTATCCAGTCTAATCAACTTCTCCTTGTAAAAATTAGATCTGACCCTGCGCAGCATATGACCTGATATATGTTCTGACTGTGCTGTGCTTTCCACAGTAATTTAAACTTACCATATAAGCAAATTTTTTATTGTCTGAAATCCAGTTTCATGCAATGAAACCTAACCGAAAAATGTATTAAGTAACCCCACAGAAATAGGAAAACGCTTATAAAGGCATTCTTCACACTAATAACTAACGAAAAAATTTGAGAAAATCAGGAAAAGCACTGCTTACCTTTCCTCGAAAAACAAAAGTTACATAGTCAGAAAAAAGTTATTGGCATTTCTGAGATTCCCAGGGAATCTTGTTAATTGCCTTTAGAAAGAAACACTGCTGTAAATGCAGAGTATTATGCAGCTTTATTCGAGAGAATGGAGAAAATATTGGGAAAACTGAAGGTGTTAATTGATTGCATGACAACGCGCCAATGCATATGGCTGTTGTGAAGGCTGCTGTTAGGAAATGCGTGTTTTTCTAAAGTCCGTCAACCACTGTACTGCCCAGATCTGGATTCCAGCGACTACTACCTGTTTAATCAAAATAGAAACTACGCGGAAGAAAATTTACCTAAGATAAAGAGATTCAGGCAACTTTAGATGCTCATTTGGCAGTCAAGGATGAAAACTCTTTTTTTGCTGGTACAGAGATGCTTTTTAAATGATGTAATATATGTATTGAATTTAAGGTGAAAAAGTCCTTAGTGAAATCTTTTGGGGCCACCTGCGAACAAGCATTAAAAAAAATCTTAAAATTAAATAACGCGTTTTTGGTGATGCATGTGGTTTACAGCTTCCGACTGAGTAGTCTTGGGTAGTTCGCGAACGTCCTAGGTGGAAAGAGCGCTCTTTTAGGTGAACTATGCGAACTAGTTCACCAATGATTCCACTCTTAGTTCATTTAACTAACTCATAACCTCAGATAAAGACAACCTCATCTGAGAGCTTTTTATGTTTTAGTAATGATGCAGCCTTATTTCCGTGGTTTAATCCGGGGTCTCAATATGGCCTAGAGCCATATTGGGGCCTCCTGAAATATTAAAAACAAAAAACAAAATCGCGATCGTAAAGCACTTTCTAGTGCTTCGCATTATGAGTCGTGCAAAAGGTGCAAAAGAACTAGCGAACTAAAAACGAATTAGTTCGCAATAGGACTTAGAACTAAATTGAGTGCACTTTATGGCGAACAATGATATGTAATTTAAGCTTAATTTTGTTTGATTTGCTGGAACACTTACTCCTGACGTCACTGTACATTTTTGCACATCAAATTAGGTCTTTATACTTCATTTAATAAGTTAATAGTTAAATGGTACACAATGTCAAAACGCTACATTAACGCTGAACCTAGTAGTGTTAGCATTATCGAAGGTAATTCCTCTAGTATTGATTTACATGTGGTAAAATAGCATTTGGAACAAAACAAGGAAATACGCTAACGATGTTAATGCTAAGAGTAATTCTACTTAAAATAAATGCAAAATAAGTGGCTTTAAACAATCTAGGAGCACAAAAACATAGATGTTTCGAGTGAGGTAGTGAGAATGTAGAAAATTCAACTTCTTTTTACCGACTCTCTCCAAAAAACATGGTAATAGTTAAAAATAATAAAGAAGTTCATTGATGTTTATTCTCTAAATAATTAGCTTATATATTTAAAATAATAAATTAACAGCCTGCCCGATGCAACACGATTCTGCTTATTACCTTCTTGTTTTACTTTAATAATTTTTAACAAAATTGTTAAAAATTATGTATTCTTTCCATTTTGAAACTCCACAATCTCACAAAGACAACCCGCACTTTTTGAGAAATCCCCTTAAGTTGTACTGAACACAACACAACTTATTATTATTGTTTTAATTGATAGAATATTCAAAACTGAATGATCTATGTAAAAAGTACCCCACAAAGACCATGAGTCATGCTGCAGTCTCACTTTTGGTTTGATGTTAATAAAAACCATTTAACATGTTCAATTTAGGTCCTCAACTTAATTTGTTTTATCTGTGTAAAAATACAATTAATGTTTTATCTTGCAATAGGAAAAAACCCATAGCAGCACTTTTGAAAAAAAATATTGGCCACCTCTGCAGAACCTTTACTGAAGCCAAAGCTTTAATCCTTTGACTGAAGATTCTACTACCAATTGCTGTAGATTTTTTTATGTCAGTTTCAGCTTCTCTTTCATTTCTTCACACACCCAGTATATATTTCTATATTTTTTAAAATTACAGTAGTGAAAATCTGGCACATTCTTATTATTATCTCATATAAACCTTTTTGTTGTTACTGACATACAAATATCCTTTCTTTAATTATTTTCTCTATGGATGTGTGAGAAGTCATCTAAATGTAATAAGATAATAGCTAGTAAGGTTTTAATTCTCCAGTTGTAACTCTTAAACACCATTTATTCAGTGATAAACCATTTATATGTATAAGGCCTTATTTACCTGAATAACCCATATAGCTGAAGGCTAATACTTAACAGTAAAATGAAGTATTTAATACCTTTCTAAAACAACAGTCAGGTAGGGATATTTTTCTTTAAGTTTGTAGTAAAATGCAATACAGTCAAAGCTCCTTATTTGCGTTTCCTTAATTTGCGGTTTCACTATTTAAAGATTTAAAAAATGCGACCCAATTCCTATATTTGTGGCTAAAGATTTCTTTATTCGTGATCTAATCGGTACATTGGTACATACACGTTGATATAAAGGATTCCAATATGTAGGCATCCAACCAAATATCCTTTGTAAATGCATCATCAAATGGACTATTAGCCAAAATTGCAAATGGAATAGGAGGAGATGGATTTGAACAAATAGAATCAAGTAACATTTAGAAGTTGCTTAAATTGCAAGATGAAGAGTTAACTGAAACCAACTTGGAAGAAATGTTAAATTCACAGCCCATTCAAGAAGAGGCTTCAACAAGCACGGGAAATGTGACATTTAATTTGAAAAATCTTAGTGAAGGTTTAAGAATGGCAAATGAGCTTTCTGATTTCTTTATGAAAATTGATCCGTCTATGGAATGAAGTCTTATTTTTAAGAGGCAAATTGCTAATCCCTCTGCTGAATATCAGTCTAAATTGAGGGACCTTTTAAAAACTGCCAAGCAAGAAAGAATTACAAAATTCTTTAAACCATTGCCTAAGCCTGAAGACAATAATTAATTAATATGGTCAAAAACCTCAATTAAATTTATTTCTTTTATATACCTGTTTTTCCCATATAAATCACCATTCCATATTCACGGTTTCTGTAGTTTCGCGACATATTTACGGAACATATATGCCACAAATAAAGAGCTTTTACTGTACTTCAACTTCCTGATCCTAAATATATTAAAATCATTATAACTAATGCCTTACTACATTAAGTTTAAAAAATTTGAAAATTTATCAAACTTCTTTGTTAAAATAGGTTTAAGCATAAAATTCATTAAAATGGACATAAGTGCCCAAGAAATTATTTCCTACCGAAATTTTATAAACACATATGTAGTATTTAATTGAAATATAAGTTAAGTATGCATGTATTGACAAAAGTCGTGGTTGAGGACCCAAGTTCTCTTTAAATAGAAGGGAAAAACAGATTCTAATACTTACCTATTAAGTAAATATAACTAAAATACGTAAAAAAGATTACAGGAAATAATTAAATTATAAAAAACACGTACCTTTTTGGTCAAGGAATTATAATCAATCACTTCATCTTCTGTTCCCTGGGGCCAAGGGCTCCATTTTTCAGTCGTAACTGAAAGGCTAACTTAAGGTATATTTGTTTTTTCTTCCTATTTTATACTTGATTTAACAAAAATCTGGAAAAGAAAACTATATCAAAAATAAGTAAATTCTAGTCTGTTATTCACATTTAACATGTTTTTTCCTATAAGTAACTTACCGTAGAGTTGAATTATTTTAAATACCTGCTAATTCAAATTTGCCGCCACAGTCACATTACAATTACACAACATGGCCACCTTCCAAAAAATCAATGAAAGAAGTTTTGTGATTTTCTTCCAGGATTTTCACAAAAATCACGAAATAAAAGATTGGAAAGTTGTCGGTTAATCCCAATAATAAATAATAAAACTTAAAAAAGAAGTTTTCAAGAAAATCAATTACAACAAAGTGACGGGTCTGGCATCGTCCTTACCAATATCTTCTTCGTTTATGGAAAAAAAATCATAGGTAGGTAAAGAAACGCTGTAAATGATTATACTTTTATTATTATGGGTTAATTACCTGTCTCTAGCGATTACACTACACAAGTAAGAATATTTTTCAAATAAATCTTTGAAAAGCCGACAAAAATATATTTTGAAGGCCCACACGACACAACTTTTAACCACAAAATACGAAAGAAAAAGAAAAGTCAAGTTTGTGTATTTAACTGGCAACACCGTCGACCGTCGGCTGGTTGGCAGCGTTCTATTTCGGATGGGGCGATATCGCATCCTATTTTATCAACTGTCTTTTTTATATATTATAGAGGTTAGAGAAGGAGTACCATCTTTTATAACTGTTTGGCACAAAAAATGGACCTAGAATAGCACTAAATAGGAGGCGCTGGTGTATCGAAGTGATTCGATAAGAACCAACGACCTTCCACAAACCTAATTATCGACGTATTTTTAATATTGATAACAATTTCTTATTTTTTTATTGTTTAAAAACCATATAAGCATATACCTGCTAAAGACAGCGCATAAGTCTACAACTTTACTCTTGCTCTCTTGTTGGTTGTAACCTTATTGCACCAATTCTGCCTTTAGAAGGTGATTTTGCAATTTTTAAAACGACTTTGGATGTTACCCTTATGTAACTTTTCCAGATATACCCATTTCTACTAGCTTTGTGGCGGTAAAAACCAGTCAAATTATTTTCTTAATAGGGTAACATCTTCAAGCATGTACCTGCTAGAGGCAGGAACCTTGGCGCGATAAGAAAGATATACTACTGAAGATAGCCTTGCCACTTGACGGACCAATATCAACACATGGAACGAAATAGAAAGGTTATACACCTTTTTTCTTTCGCGCACTTGTTAGCCCGGCTAAACGGCAGGGCTGTCTCCAGAAAGTGTATTCTCGAAGTTGTAGACTTATTGCGCCAAGGCTGCCTCTAGAAGGTGAAGGTATAATAGGTAACGAAATTTCCGGTGTTTTCAATTACGGCACAAAAGCGCATTATAGGAAGTGGTTCAACTACCGCAACGCCTCGCATAATCGGTCTTTACAGCGAATCATTCAATTAATGCTCGCATAATGCAGCATTATTGCGCACTGTGCTCTGTAGTTGAAAAACACCCTTCAGCAAGGGTGACTACCCTTGACCCTTCAGTAAAGTTCTCAACCTTCGAGCAGATACCTTCTACAGGGAGCCTTGGCTCGATAAGTCTATAAACCTTTCATGGTAAATGCATTGAATAAAAATTTTCAAGTTAACAGTATTTCTATAAAATCCTCATCTAATGCTTGTAGTTAGACATGTTCTAACCAGACCTAACCCTTCTGGTTTTAATTTAAAGGATTTGAGGATTACTATATAAAAAAACTACCCATTTTAAACTTTAAAAAATTAAAATGGAATGTATGCAGTATGCTAGACAATGACAATAAATCAAAATTATAATAAAATGTAACATTTATTATAACAAATATCCCTCCAAACACCCTATACCTATAAAAGTTATACAACATTAATTTTCATTAATATATGCTCCTGCTTCTTTATCAACTAACCAAAAAACATTTCCAGAAATAGGTTTAACTCTAGCTGCAGGCAAATCTTCCTTGTCAACATGGATTCTCTTGATCATATCCGCCTTATCCTTGCCTGATATAGCAAACACACAAACCTTAGCATTATTTATAACTGGAAAAGTTAAAGTTATTCTACTTGGGGGTGGTTTTGGAGAATCCGTGATTGGAGCAACCCATCTGGATGTCTCATCTAAAAGTTTGTGGCCTGGAAAAAGAGAGCAAGTATGACCATCAGGTCCCATTCCAAGCAGAAGCATATCAAATTGAGGAATGGGATTTCCAGATACATATTGTTTTATTTCTTCCTCATAAGCCATGGCAGCTTCCCCAGGAGAAACATTTTGTTTTACAATAACAAATTGGTTTTCACTTAAAGGAACAGCCTGTGTATCAACTATCTTATTTTTGTAAACACCATAGGTCGAGTCTGGGTTATCTACAGGAACTAATCTTTCATCACAGAAGAATATTTTCCAGTTACTAAAATCACTTTTTATATTTGGTAAGCCGGCAACAAGAAATGAAACCAAGGATCCCCCTGACACTGCAATATTGAAACTTCCATTTTTATCTATATTTTCTTTAGCTGTTTTTTCTATTAATTTACTTAGTTCTGATATGACATCCTCGCGATTTGGTACAACTGATATTCCCATTTTAAATTTATGCCGTTTTTAATTTTAATTCAATATTTTTCACACCACATGAAATCAAAAAGCACTTAAAACTCAAGTAAGTAAACACGGTAAACACACTTGTTGAATGTACCGAATTAAAAGCAAGTTAGGTTAAATGACCGACAAAACCAGTGCCCTTGAATGTCAATAAGGTCATAGTTTGGGAGTGCGCAATTGAGCTCTCCGACTGATCGTAATTTTAACTAGTTTATCAAGTACCTTCTAGAGGCAGTCTATTGTGCGAGAGAGAAAGAGCGCTATAAACTTAAACCGGTTTTTTATACAGAGTGAGAAAAAAGGTTATTGACTATGTATTAACTTATCGAGCTTTTTTTCGCACGGTAAGGCTGCCTCTAGCAGGTATATGCTCAAAGCGTACGTCTGTATTCGCCTTTGAGCATATGCCTTCTAGAAGCCGTCTCGGCGCAATAAGTCTAAACTTTTTTCTCTCGCTCTGTGTGCTTCAGCAGGTTGTACACTTATCGCGTCAAGGCTCTCTCTAGCAAATATATGCTTAAAGTTTAATACGGATGTATGTAACCGTACTTATGAAAGTAAAATGTCTCTTTTTTTAATAGTCTTTTTTATTTAACTATTAAAGGATAGAAATAATTCAATGCAAATGATAATTATGATGCCATCAAAGTGCACTGAAACTGGCACGAGTTTGCAAATCTTGTTTAGTCAATAGGCCTTTTCATCATGTGACAAGCGCAAGCGCAGTCGCCATGTTGAAATGGCGGCAATTCAAAAGTTTCGTACTGTTTTGATCGACAATGGCTGGGAATGCAGTATTATCTCCCCAATTAAATCATTTACTGGAAAAAATCGTTGATGGTGCTTCACTGATTTATAATTCAGTTGAAGCCCGTAATTGTACGAAATTAAAAAGGTAGCTTAAATGTCATGGACGTCTTTAAAAAGGAAAAAGAAGTGAGCTGATTGAGAGGTTAGGCATCATTACTTCTTTACTATACAAAAAGTATCTATAATTTTATTCTAATTAGGCCTACCATATATAAACAATTGTTATATTGATTAAATTGTATTGTATTTAAATGATTTATAGCGTGTATCACTTTTACGTACTCCATAACAACACCGTTTCTTCGTTCCTTTTCGTACTGATATCATTATAATAATCGATTAAAAAAACCTATTTGCTAATTAAGGAACTTTTTTCTTTATTTATGTACTTCTTTTCTTCAATAACTATACTTTCTTTAGTATTTTTTTATTTTAATTATGTGTTTACAGGCCCTATTACATGCTTGTTTACAAAAAACAGTACGAAAAAAATGGCGGATACTGACGCATGCGCAAAAAAAAAAATTGTGGTGAAAAGGCCTATGGAAAACTGTACGCGTTGAAAATTGTTGAGAAAGTTAACATACCTGTTTATTTTGGTGAGAAGCGGTACCCTACGTTACCGAAGGTGTTATGACGTCAGTATCTACGTCATTAAATTGTACCCAGTATTCACCGCTATCGCCACTAGTCGGGAGGAGCGTTCATTATGGTTATGTCTAGTGTAAATTAAAATAAGGGAGGATTCATGGCTTTTCTATTGTTTTGGTTCTTGTAATGTTTTTTTTGCTGTGGTTTAACGATTATTTGGATTGCAGACTTTTTAATTTAATCAGTTAATTCCCAAATGGATAAATTAGTGAAATTATATTTAAAATCATAAAGAAAAAGATTTACTTGTTGCAGTTGACTTGGAAATAGCTAATATCTTATTGAATGGAAAATTTGGTTTATATTTTATCTTTTCGACTTATTTTTAAACTCTTCAAAGAAGTTACATTTGAATTTAAACTTAAAAGTGTATTAAACCAAAGACAATAATTGTAGTTTCACTATAGACCCCCAAAAAAATGCTAAATTTTTGGTAATAGGTTTGGACGCTCGCTTACTGGAGCGAGCGTCCATCGAGAGAAAATACATTTACACGCTGCAACAGTGTTCGCTTATATAGCAGCGTGTAAACGTATTTTCTCCTGATGGAAGCTCGTTCCAGTAAGAGAGCGTCCAAACCTATTACCAAAAATTTAGCATTGTTTTGTGCGTCTATAGTGAAAACCAAGGGTAATAAACCTAACAAGGAGTGCTCGATCCCATTTAAGCCCATATAAACCAATTTAAATGTCAATTCGGTATTTGTGACGTAATCTGTTTGCCTGTTTGTTTTGTTTACAAGTAATATAAAGTCTTAATTTTTTAAAAATATTATACATTACAGTTCTAATAGTAAGTACATATCCAAAATAGTTTTTAAAAGTTGAATATTTAACAAAAATTATTAAAATAAATCTGCCTTCTGGGCAAACGGGTGACGTCCAAACATAACCTATATCTGCGGACAAATAGTAAAAATCGAGCACTCCTTGTTAAGTTTACTACCCTTGAGTGAAAACTATAATTGTCTTTGGTTAAACATACGACATACGTAAACCGTTTCGTTTTTGCGAGGATAAGCGGGTTAAGCACGGTTAGAATGGTGGGGGAAAAACTGCTATCAACCAGTAGTTAAAAACGGTAAGGATATTTTCGCCACTTACCGTTTTTAACTACTGGTTGATAGCAGTTCTTTCCCCCACCATTCTAACCGTGTTTAACCCGCCTATCCTCGCAAAAACGAAACGGTTTACGTATGTCAACTTACTACTAATGATTTAATACACTTTTAAGTTCAAATTTTCAGTTCCTATTTGACCTCCGATCAGTGAAGTGCTCGCGATAAAAAAACTACATAGTTTTGCCAAACGATGGAGTCCTTCTTCTGGGGCTAAGCGCCGTGAGCGATGATTCCTATACCTGTTTCTTTCTGGGGGCCCCACGCACGAGGGATTTTCCTAATGGCGGAGAATGGTTGCGCGCTCAGCAGGAAGAGGCAGTACTGACAGAAAACGGTTATGCGCGATACCGGTAGCAGTCACCTGGTCGGAACAACATTGTTTGTGCATTTCATGACATTTGACATTGAAAAACTTTTGATTTTGTGTAAGTTTTTGAAAAGTTCGGAATTTTTGGGGGCTACAGAGCCCGACTATCCAGAAGTTCCACGTACAAAGCCTGGGAAAGCCACGTTGATAACAACGTGTGTCTGGAAAGGGGAGAGCTGGTTGAACGTCCACCGACGGAGACCAAAAAAAGTGAAAGCAAAGTTCAAATTTAAATGTAAGGTCTTTGGAGAGTTAAGAAATAAGTCGAAAAGATAATATATAAACCAAATTTTTCATTTAATAACATATTAGCTGTTTCCAAGTCAACTATAACAAGTAAATTTTTCCTTTATGATTGTAATATAATTGTATTTTCATCCATTTGGGAATTAACTAAAAACCCCAAAAAATCTGCAATCCAAATAGTCGAATATAAAAAAAAAAAAACATCCCAAGAACCAAAAAAAAAAAAACCCCCCTTTTTTTTTAAATTTGACTTAACCATTATTAACGCTCCTTGGGGCTAGTGGCGATCTTAATTTAATGGGAAAAAAGTAATGACGTAGATACTGATACAGAACATTTCCCCCCTTACGTTACCGCTTCTCGGCCGGTTGTTAAAATTTTAAAATTTTAAAACGCGGTATGTAATGGGTAATAAACCTAACAAAGTGCTCGCCCCCCATTTAAGCCCATATAAACCAATTTAAATGTCAATTCGGTATTTGTGACGTAATTTTTTTTGCCTTTTTGTTTTTTTACAAGTAATATAAAGTCTTAATTTTTAAAAATATTATACATTACAGTTCTAATAGTAAGTACATATCCAAAATTTTTTTTTAAAAGTTGAATATTTAACAAAAATTAATAAAATAAATCTGCCTTGGGGGAAAAAATGGGCAAACGGTGACGAAACATAACCTATATCGGGGGGACAAATAAAAAAAATCGAGCACTCCTTGTTAAGTTTACCCCCTTCCCCTTTGGGGAAAATTTTCCCAAAAAAAATCCTTTATTGTAATATTATGGATATTCACATGGATACTGAAATCAGTGTTGCCAATATAGTGAAATTATTCGTACTGTGTCAACTTTCGATAATATACCTGTAGAAGCAGCCTGTTGCTCGGCCAGTGACTCATCGTAAGTATACAAAAAAAAGGTTTTTCTTTAAACCTTTATTGCTTTTAACTTTAGCCTTTCACTAAAATACCTCTTTAATACGTATAAAATTAAAAGAAAAAAAAAAAAACGGAAAATGAAATGAAAATTCAATACGCTAACTTATCCTCTAACTAAACCTAGTTAAGTCAACTTTAAAAATTTTTGGTAATTTTTTACTTAGGGCCCACGGCCGAAGTTTTTTGGGGTTTTTGGGGGCGGATCGGGGCCTGGAAAGCCGGCCCCCTTTTTTTTTGGAAAAAACGCCCCAGGGGGCCCCCAAAAAAACCAAACTTTCCTAAAATTCCCCCTTTTTTAAAATTTTTACAGAAAATTTAAAAGATTTTGGGGAAATACACCTATTATTTTATAAGATAAATTTGATTTCATTTTTATTTAACAAATATTTTTTTTAAAAAAAGGGGAAAAAAAAATTTTTTTTTATTTTTAAAAAAAGTCAAAAAAAATTTCTAGTGATTTTAGAAAGTTTTGTTGGTACCCCCGGCAACCAAGAAAAAAATTGAATGGCTTCCTTTTCAAATTTAAATCCCGAAAAAAAAAAATAATTTAAATTTATAAAGTAGGCCTTTTAATTGTTTCGCAATCTCTGGCGTACCAAAAAAAATCCCCAAACACTAGACAATTTTTTCTTTTAAAAATAAAAATAATATTTTTGTTGTTCTTTTTTTTAAAAATATTTGTTAAATAAAGGTGAAATTAAATTTATCTTATAAAATAATAAGTGTATTTCCTTTTAAAACTTCCATTTTGGCTGAAAATTAAATTTTAAAAAAGGGGGGAAAATTTTAAAAAAAATTTGTACATTTTTTGGGTTGGTCCAGTGGGGTTTAAAATTTTTAAAAATAAAAGTGTCCGAAAAATTTATTTCAGAAAATTGTGATCAGGCCCAAAAAAAACCCCCTATACAAAATTTCCAAAAAAATTTGGGGGTAAAAAAAAAAAATTCCAAATTTTTTTAAACTTGCTTCAACTCCTAATAGGTAAAAAAACTCGATAACTTAAAATTCTTAACCTTTCTCTTAAGCTTTAGCTTATCGAGTATTTACTGAATATCATAAAAACATGGGTCAAAACAGATGATAAACAATTTCTTAAAAGTCCAACTTTACTGTTCTAGTCATAAAAATGCATGTTTATTAACAGATCTTTTAAATGGTAAGCAAAACAGTTTAAATTAAAAGTTAGTCACTATAAATCTTCACATACAATTGTCTTTACATCATTTGTTCGTATTATAGCACTTGGTATTACTGGAATGGGATTTGCAGGTTGTAAATTTTCAAGGAGAATATTTTCAAATGACAAATCAAATGCTCTTATTTGAGCTGTAACTGCTGTATTATTGTATAGGGCTATTTTGCTGGCTTTGTTAGCTAAAAGTATGAAAAAATTAAATAAAACCCAAGCTACACTATAAAAAATAATAAATACCTGGTAAAGAAGCTATTAAAAACAAAAATCTTTCTCGCAGGAACGCAGCGCTCGCCTTTTCTTCTGCGGATAAATTATTAGTTTTCATCTCAATATTACCCATTTCCATTTTTTCTTTTAAATAAAATAAAAACCATTCAAGGAACAAAAACAATATGGCCAGTTTATTTGGTTATGTTTAGTAGGTTAGGTAGGCTACCCACAGTACAATTCCAAAATCTCATTTGAAGAAATAAATATAAAATTAATGGGTAATTCTACATACGACTATATACAAAGTAAACACTGATAATAATACTAATTTAAATTTTAAATCCTAGGTCTCGCATGCATTTTTTGTGTGCTTCTATGAGATCTCCGCAGTTTTCTTCTCCTTTCTCTATTATGCTAAAAAGTTTTTTTTTTAATTTACCTATATATTTACATAATGATCATTTATAATTGGCTTACCATTGATCACGAACTTTCTTTGTTTCAGGGCAGGCACAGCAGGGCTTAAGCTTTTTGGGAGCTTCGGGAGAAGATTGTTCCGTTTGTGGCACTGAAGCAGCCTCAACTTTTTCACTTACATTACCCATTATATATTTAAATTGATTTTTTCAAATACCGCTAATAATTTCTAATATTTGAAGTGATTTTTCTAATTTCTTTAATGTAATTTTATTATGTGATGCAAAATCTCGAAATTTTATGACCTTCAAAATTTTTTATGACATGACATAACCTTTTATTTTCCTCAGTTGTCGAAAACTATGGAGGGTAGAGGTAAGGAGGACCATCTTTTATGGCTGTTTGGCCCAAAAAGCTTCGAGCATAAACTAACCTGGAGGTATAAAGCAATTAGAAAGAGATAGCAACAGTAATCGCCGTTGCTATCTCTCACAGAGTACCTAAGTCGCCGATTATTTGATAATTGATTACGATTAATTAATTAAAATTTTCGGAATTACATTCTTGATGGAGAAAGGGGTTATAAATGGGATTAAGGTTAGTATGGAAAAATCGTCATTTTTAAAATTGTAAATACAAAAGTTGGGATTAGGTTTCTGATTAATCAGAAAAATGGAAAGCAGTCGTATTTTTAGACCTTTATTTCCTGAGGCATTCTATGAGGAATTCGTAATAGCTCAGTGACAAAAGCCATTTATATTAGCAGTGGCGTAGTCAACCTTCTCAGGGCGGGGGCAACGTTTAAAGGGGCGCTCTATTTCTTAAAAAATATTTTTATTAAAAAAAAACACACAACAATAAACAAACAAATCTATATTTGAAACTTTAGGCCAGAAAGAAAAAATAATGACAATATAAAAAAATGTTCTTGCCCAGCAGTTTTTTTGAAAAAATCTTGTAATTTTAAGCTGTGTGTTGCGCTAACATCTTTTTTTTTCACGATATTCCTTCCTGAACTGAGCACCTGACTTTTTTTTCTTTTTATCCATTTTTACTCTTAACAAGTTTACCCTTGCATAGACAATAAACGACTAAATAACACCACAAAGAGGAGAATATGAGTACCAGAAATAAATAACATACGTTTGAAATCTGCCGATTTGCAATATTAAAAAATAAAGTAAACAATTCTGGAATATATCCAATACCGACACAATAAAAGAAATGCCGCCACAAACGGATGCCGCGCTCAGCGGCTTTTTCCGCGGTGTTAGTGCTTTTGAAGAGAATAACCGCTCCGCTGACACTGTGGAACAGAAAAATTATTAACAAAAAGTATGGACAATTATTACTTTAAAATATGACTTCTAAAATTACACCAGCAAGTAAAAAATGTTTAAAGCACAGCATAGTATGTTGTAAATAATACCTGTTTTATATACGGTAGGTTTGTTTGGGCGCAGGGGCGCTGGTCAAGAGGGGGGGGGGCATTCGCCCCCCCTGGCCCCCACCTGGCTACGCCACTGTATATTAGAAAATAAAAATGCTTAACGAAAGACGCGCGCTACGCCGCGAAGTATGTGACGAAAGACGGAGCGAGGATGAGTGATTCACATATACTTATAAACCGTTTATAAGTATATGGTTATGCAGCGGAGTGAAAAGGGGGGAGATATAGTCCGAGAGGCCACCGCAAAAAACCAAGCCTATAAGAGATCCGCATGAAACATTTTTTTTATATTACTAAACTATAGTCAAATCAAAGTCGCCTTAAAAAAATTGTGAAAAATAGTTTTTTTAATATAACTCGAAAACTACTGATTTATAAAAAAAATGGTATATGGTCAAAATTAATAGAGTCTAACAAAACTACGTCAGTTTTTTTATATACATTTTTTGTAGCCCTTTTAATTTTTGAGATATTAACGATCTAAATTTAAAATAAAAGCTCAAATATCTTAAAAACTTATAGAGTTACGAAAAAATGTAATAGGCAAAAAATATTCCTTTTGGTTAGCTCTATAAAAATAGTTATATACACATTTTTAATAAAATAAGTAATAAAGGAGATATAACCAAAAAGGTGATTTTGGTCATTAAAAATTTCGCTAATAACAATATTTTATTGGTACAAGTAAGTATACCAGCTCCGATCCATTTTAAAATTAATTTAAAATGTTCTATTTATTGAATAAAACAAACTTATACACATGTGCCTCGAGACAAGGGGGGATAACCTAGTGGTACGGATATTTTATTTAATTTTTTTAGGTCCAATAACTGTACCCATACCTATCCACTCGAGACTAACTAAAATAAAATTTAAATTTTATTTAATTGAAAAAAATAAGCTGCCTCCTCTATCTGGGTGTTATTTACCTGGCAGGACGCTTAACATTTCTCGATCTTTTATGCTTCTATGTGTATAAGTAGCTCATCGTTTAAATATTTTTATTATTGATTTAAATAATAATATTATTAATTTATAAAGACAGTTACTCGTTCAGAATGATCTTGAGAAAATTTTAAAGATATTTTTAACATGAATTTTTTTTAATAGTTTATTTATTTTTTTTCAGTTGAATTAATGTTTAAAATTTAATTTAATCATATCTTAAAGTAGTAAATAAATGGGTAAATACCATAATTTAAATAAGAATGGCTTTTAGCCTAGAAGAAGTAGATAGCTTAATAAGAGAGATGTTTAAAAGTTTAATACTAAATGAACTATATATAAAAAAATATGTTAAAATTATGATTAAAATTTTCTCAAGATCATTCTGAACGAGTAAATGTCTTTAAAAAATTATTGTTATTAATATTAAATCGATAATAACAAATTTAAACGATTAGCAATACACAGTAGCATAGGAGGTCGAGAAATTTTAAGCGTCCTGTCAGTTATATAACACCCAGGTAAAGGAGGCATTTTTTTTTCAATTAAATAAAGATTAAATTTTATTTTAGTTAAAGTTTTAAGTAGATCGGAATGGGTACAGTTATTGGACCAAAAAAAAAATAAAATAAAATATCCGTGTCACCAGGTTATTCCCCTCGAGGCACGTGTGTTAGTTTGTTTCATTTAATGAATAGAACATTTTGAATTAATTTTTAAATGGATCGTTGCTGGTATACTTAGTTGCAGTGGTTAATTTCAGTGAGAACGCAAAGGAACGGCGTTCCCTTACCTCCCAAGATTGCCGGAACACAAGGGAACGCCCGTAACTCTAAAACTGCTGCTTGTAAGCATTACACTATCAAATATTTCATCCAATATTTTATAAAATATTTGGTACAGCTGATTTTCTAAATAATAATTTGGATTGTCATTGGTCAAATCAATTTTTTTGTAAAAGATATTTTATAAAATATTTGATAATGTAATGCGGGCCTAAAAATAAAAAAGTGTTACTACTACTAGCAACAATTTGATGGTTTAATTTAATATTTAGGCTATTTAAGCTTTTTATTTTTCTGCCTGTTGTCATTAAACATCTCCTTTCTTTTTCAAAAATTGTTTTTTTTTGAAGGTATAAAAATTGTTCTGCGCCCTTAAGATAGGCGAAATGCTTTTGTGAAATATAAAAAATTACAGTTCAAGATGTGACATTAAAAATATTTTATAAACCTTTACTAGTTTTTCAGAAAATATTCAAAAACATCTGTTTAGTATTGATATGTATTATTACTACTGTACTGTGTACTGTATATAAATAAAAATGTAAAGAAGGCTTTATTTGTTTTTATTATACCATTTATTCAAAAAAGGTATATTGGTTATTGTAAGCTTCATACAAAATGGTTGGTGCAAATCGAAACAAGATTATAAGAAATTTAGAATAGGCACCGAGATGTTAACGGGATGGGGGGAAGGGAATGTCAAACTAGGCCTTATTAGAAAATAGAGAGGGTGGTTTATAAGAATAAATGAGAGTTCCCACACCTAAAATTTTAGAAATTAAGCACTGCTTAGTTGTACCAGAAAAAAATTGTTATAAGCGAAATATTTAAGGGCCAAAATCGCTTTTTTGCTTATATTATCTTTAATGCTTATTTTATTAAAATATGTATATAACCTTTATAGAACATACTAAAGTCATATTTTTTGTTTATTGCATTTTTTCGTAATTCTTTTACTTTTTAAGATATTTGTTGTTGTTTTTTTAATTTAAATCATTAGTATCTCAAAAACTAAAAGAGCTACAAAAAATTATATAAAAAAACTGACGAAGTTTTATTAGACCTTCAATTTTAATTATATACTTTGTTTTCTAAAATCAATATTTTTGGAGTTATATTAAAAAAAAAACAGATTTTTTACGTTTTTTTAAGGAAAAAAAATTCAATTGGAACCCGCCGAGCTAAGGCAGCAGTGCGGCTTTGAATTGACTATTGTTCATAGTAATATAAAAAAAAATAATGCGGTTCTCTTAAAGGCTTGGTTTTTTGCGGTGGCCTTCCGGACTAATACGTGAGGACAGACGTCGTTGTTGCACGCTTCAAATGTATAAAATTTTTCCGTGAGAATGGGGAAAATAACAGCCAAAATCGTGTAGTCCACGCAGGTGAAGAACTAGTTTAATATAAAAATAAATAAATGGCAATTTGACAACACAGGCAGCCACTATTACCATTTTTTCAATCGGATTTATGTTGTTACAACTTTTTTTATTTCTTCTATGTGGGAGTTTGAAACAATAATCCATTAAATCATTTAATGGCCTGACGACAATTAACACAAAGGTAAAATTATTTAATACTGTTTTCATCAACACAATAATTTGCACATAAATATTTCAGTAAAAAAAAATATTTCTTAAATCAAATCTTATTAATTGCGTTAAAACTTTACCATGGAAATTTTATTTTACATAGTGCAATTATTTCGTTATATTATGGACTCGTTGGTTGATAGTATATACGGGCTTTATTATTCAAATAAAAAAATTATTATAAAACCTCCAGAAAATCCTCTCGTGCTAGAAAGCGCGTCTTCGTTAGCAACGAAAATAAGAAAGAAGAAAATTACTTGTGAGCAAGTTGTGAAGGCTTTTATCGATCGAATAAATGAAGTGAATCCTATTCTGAATGCAGTTGTAGACAACAGATTTCAAGAAGCTTTAGAAGAGGCAATGAAAATAGATGAAAGAATTGCCAGGGACGAAATATCTGATGCTGAGTTTCTGGAAAAACCACTTTTAGGTCTGTTATTAAGAAGTAACACCTTATTACAAATTTTAATACAACAAGGAGTTTATAAAAGACTTATATATAGGGATTTTTAAAAATGCTGAATATATGGCTAAGTGTGTAAAACAAACGCAAATTACTATTTTGTAGTCTCAACTTTTCCAAGTACTAAAGTATTGTAAAGGTAAATCCCAGAAAACATTCTAATCCCACAAAGAATTGTTGTTATTTTGTAGTCTCAACATTTCCAAGTAAAAAAGTCTTGTAAATGAAACCCAGAAAACCTAGTGCGCCAGGCCAAGTTCCTGTCGGACACACGTAGTGTGTATGTCAAGCGAAATGTTTTAGAGTATTTTCCCCCTATTATAACTTTGTTATAGTTCCACATAAAGGTATCAGATTTGGTATGTAAAGTCACATAGTATTCTTATTGTTTCTGAGATATTCGATTTTTAAAATCGCCCATTTTATTACTTATTGACTCATCAAAATTTTAAGGCACTTCCTGAGGAAGTAGAAACTTGACATTTCGTATGTAACTAAGTTTTAGGACACAAGTACAAGAAACATTCTTAAAACTGCACATTTTTACTCGAAACAGGGGCGGAAATATCGTATATTTAAGGAGTAATTCAGACGTTTGTAATCTGATTGAATCTAAGTTTCCGAGGTCATACTTGCAAGAAGGATTTTATTCCATTCACTAAACTCTGAAAAAAGAGATCATACCAAAAATACTTACGTAAAAGAAGGGACAAGTTCCTACCCAAAAATCTTGGCCTCTCAGAACTAAAATTAGACCAAGTTTTTACTGATTTGTGTGTACTAATAAATGCTCTTTTTGTCATGTTTTAATAAGCTTCACCTGTATGTATCTATGTAACGAAATCTTTTAACTTAATTTTTAACAATTTCAAGAAGTCTGATTAACTTGAAAGTTTGTATAGGGGTCAAGAGCCGATAACAATACAATCATTTCATACTTTCGTTCTAATGTCTTGACTAGGATCATCAAAATTAAAAAAAAACACTTATAATAGATAAAAAAATACGCTTTTGTAGGAAACTGATCCAAAAAAAGAAAATTATTCAATTATAGCAAAAATGCGTGAGGTGCAATTTACTGTATTTTCATAATAACTCTAATTTTGTAAATACACTAGAGTCCCGCCAATCCGAACTAATTGGGACCGAATCCTGTTCGGATTAGGTAGAATTTTGTCACGTAATGCCATATAATTGTCCTTTTGAGGCAAATTTAGCGTCTGATGTGTAAAATATTAAAGGTCAGACGCTAAATACACCTTATTATGTAACAATAGATGTGGTGTAAAGCCAATTTAGTGCACCGCGTCAGAAGATCACTGACTTTAAATTGTGCTAGTCAATAATTTGTGTCTAACAAATAAATAAATTATTATTAGATTTTGTTAATAAACGTACGACGTTACTTGAAAAAACTTTTTTGTATACTTTTCCTAGTTTTTAAAATTTAAAAAAAAAATTGTCCTGACCATGTTCGGATTAGCGGGACTCTAGTGTAGCTACCAATTAAATTATTGTAACCTTTAGTATCAAGCATTCTACCCTTTTTTACTATAATTAAATTATTTTTAATTTTCATATCGGTTTGCTATAAAAGCGTGTGCAATTTGAGCAAGGAAGTTTAAAGGTGTATGGAAGCCCAATGCCATGACCCATTCGATCAAAAAATGTTCAGCCCAGTATGAAAATAACTGTCAGAGTTGGCCCCGCCGATTCTTCGCACTAACAAAATTCCACGAAATAATTTAATGTGTTGCCTACTTACACACTAATAAATCAGTGTGTAGTTAGGCAACACATTATACTTTTATGAGAGCCGGAGTTTGGGGCAAGGGCGCGCGCGGCGCGTTTGAAACTATATCAGCGCTATACCATCAACCGTCGTCGTCTCATCATTCGTCATTTTTGTTGTGGTTTGTACCCTTTGCGCCGTATTAGTTTCGATTGTTTTGCTTTGTGTAATTATATTTTGTGGTTGCAGAAGTTTTTTGGATTGATAAAAACCTTCTTATTTTAGTGATTAGTGTTTATTAAATTGTGACTATAATTTTGTGTTTATTGTTTGTTACTTATAATATCGTAACACAATGACTAGAGGTTTTATGGTTTTTTCTTGCAAATCCTAGGGTAACATACCTGGCATTTTTTACTTTAGGTAAGTATCTCGTATACTTAAATTAGGTGCTTCTTATGAGACGTAACGTTAGGAGGTAACCGAATAAATAATAATATATCAATTATGAATAACAGAAAATGAAAATTTCATAGGAAATAGCAGTGTGAAAAGTAAGGCAATCTTAACTATCTTTTAGATGATTTCCACAATGTTTGTGTATTTCTGTGGATTATTAAAAAGAAATAAGGTTTACATTTAGGTACTTTTATTTCATTTAATAATTTAGTACATTCTTTTAAAGGATCAAAATTATTAATTACTGGGCAGACCAGGCAAATTTTAATACATACAGGTCCCTCTAATTGAATTAAAGAAAGTACAATTTTATGTTAAAGTTCCTTTTTGCTTTTTCTGTAATAGTTAAAAAGAAATTAGATTTTTGGTTTCTTAAACTTACATTATCAACTTTTTAAGCTCGACATACTGTAGACACATAATATTTAACGGATACTGTTACAATGGATACCTAGGTCCCAAAGGATACTAAACATTTTTAACCACTGATATTCTGTCTTATGAATGTTTGTTATTAGTGAAAAGTATATGTCTAAAAAGCTGTTATAAAAATTTTCACTTTTTAATGTACAACCAGAATCTTAGGATTAGATTAAACTTATTTACACTATCTTGCCCTTCTTTTATCACAAAATTGGTGATAAGTACATAAAACTATCATACAATGTTTGAAATTTATTTTAAAAAACCGTGTTTTTATTTTTTTACAACGATTTTTGGTAAAAATACAAAACTCCCAAAAATATCGACCATTTAAATAGGAGGCTGTAAAGTGGCGCCATCTATTCTTTCCATATTATATCAGATGATATAAAATCCAATATTACACAATAATTTTAAATATTCTATGATAGTATCGTTTAATAACCAACAATTTTGTGCAAAAAAAAACAGTAAATGCTTGAATTTGACATTTGATGGTGTCAACTTTATAGATAGTAACAAATAATTATGGTCCGGCTCTGACCTCCTATTCATTATTGCGCAAACTTCGGGAGCCAATCCCCCTATTCCCGCTGCCCTGCACAATTTTGTTTACAGTATCGGGCTTCCATACACCTTTAAACTTTTCTTGAATTTGAGCCGTTTCTGGCCGATTTCCATGAGGTAAGTATAACGAATAAGATCCCAAAAGTTTATCATCAGAAGGTATATTTTAGTCAATGTTCCAACTGTGCCAAATTTTATTAAAATAAAAAGAAAATTCGAGCTCTAAAATGTTTTACACCTGAATCTTAAAACTGGAGCCATTTTGGACCAATGTTTATATAAAATTTTTGTCCTATTTTTTCTGAATCACCTTGTATGCATTCAATCTCATTTTTAGATATGCAAGTAAATTTTTGTTTGTAGGAATTCCATTTACGTCTAAGGAATCTACTCACTGTAAAGGTCTAGCGGTGACCTTCGGCATTAAAAAACGCATTAATTACAAGGCCACTTTTGATGCTGACATAGTAGCAGCGCTCAAAAATGCTGGAGGAATATTATTAGGTAAAAAAGCAAGTCAATTTGATTACACCTGCACAATTACCTATGCAAAAAAATATTTTCTGGATCAATTGGTAAGTGCTGCCCAAAGACGTCTCAGAATACAAACCCGATATTTTATTTATAGGTTTCACAGTTTGGTTATTACGATATAAGAGCAAGAGGGATAGATAAAGAGGGTTACTCTGTGGCTAACCTCTCAGGCCCTACATGCTAAAACTGTCAAAAGTCAAGCCTAGTCATCGTGTATAACGGTGTGACGTCAAATATAAGCGGTGTCACAGACGTACCTTAAGGGTGAAACCACATGGTCCGTAATAATCACCAAAGACAATTGTAGTTTTCACTATAGACACAGAAGACAATGCTAACTTTTTGGTAATAGGTTTGAAGGCTCGCTTACCCGTACGGGCTGCTATATAAACAAACACTGTTGCCAAAGCTATAACAATGGTAACACCAATTAGGAACTATATCTGTGGGAAATAGGCCAAATTTGTAATAATAATATGTTTTTTTTTGCTGAATAATATTAAAATTTTAATTGTTTAAATTTTTACTTTGGAGAACTAAAGGCTGATTAAAAAATATATTTAAAGTTTTGGGATACACGATTTTAAATATGATTTAGAATTTCTCAAATTATATTTTTTATTTAATGGCATCCACATTACAAGAAATGCTGGAATTATACAACAAAAAGTAATATTTATTTATTATTGAGGAATCAAACGTTCAAATAATTCTTTTCTACAATTTATCAACACATTAATGATGAGTCTTTTAGACTTAAATAGTTTTTATTCTTATTTGATGCCTTGCATATCGTGTTGTTTCTGCGTAATGTTTCCTCTATAGTGGAAATAATAAGACATTAAAATGTGTATTCTTGCTGACGTTTTTTGGGTGCGTTTATTAAAATATCTAGAAATATTTGTCAACAGTAAAATTTCTTTATATTTACATCCACTGAACTGGCTTTTAACAAAGTGTTTATTTTTTTTATAACATTTTGTCAAATTCGGAAGTCTCATGTTTAATTTTAAACAGACAGACATATAAAGACATACATGCATCAAAAGTAAGAATTTACATAATTATAACATATTCCTGTCAAGTGTATAATATCGCCTAGGCACAATATGCATAAGAATATCCGTGAACCCGGATCATGTGGTTTCACCCTTTAGTACAATTTACAGAGGCTAAAAGGGGGACTTAAACATAATAAATTTCCTCTTTTTATAATAAATTCTAAATATGCTCAATTTTTCAACATTCTTATTATTCTTGAGAAAATAGAAATTATATTTTCAATAGTCTCAAAACGCTTGAGAAGATTAGAATATTGAACAAAAACAAAAATTCTGACGTCTTTTTTGATAAAAAACATACTGAGTGTAGTCCCATAGCAATCTTGGACGATTTTTAACATGTTTTCGGTTGTCCTACTGAAAATCGTTTTATTTGATTTTGAAATCACTTTTGGGAAGATTTTAAGATCTTAAATAATTTTTACCTAATATTTCCAAAAAACATGTTATTTGTTTCTGTAATAAAGCTTTTTGAGTCAAAGCTGATCTGTTTTTTGAGTTAATATTAGCTCTGGATCGCTGTAGGAACATCCCAAACAAAACATGGCCTTTAACTTGAAAATAATTATAAAAATAAATGATTAATGAATAATGAAATAATTAAAAAAAAGTAATTTTAATGGTATAATTTTGTCATAATCGGCTGTTTTTTTATTTTACCTCCCCCCAGACAGATGATAACATGCTCAGTGGCGTAGCTGTCGAAGGGCTAGGCGATGCAGTGCACCGGGGCCCCCAAGCTAATGGGGGCTCTCGATTCCTTAAGTGACATTTGAAAAAGTTAAATAAATATTGTAATCACATAAAGAATGTTCAACTTTTTAGCTCCTTGCCACGAAATTTTCAATAGCTTGAACTAAACTTGCAACATGGTTTTAAGTATGGCAACTTAGTTTAAAAAAAGTGAAATTTGTAGGGAGTGTCCCTAACGAATAATCATGCAAAATAAATCACGATAAGAAGTTTACATATCCTTCCTTTATAGTCGCTACAAAATAAATAGATCATTACGTGGTATGAAATCGATGAAACATTAAAATAATAACTAGGAAATTATTAGGTTTCAAAATAGAATATTATTTTAATGAGGGCGTTATTAACTATAAGTGTCACAGTACATATCTTAAATATGCTTTAATACGAATTCCAACGTAAAATGCAATTTTACTTTCCCACTAAACATCTGAAAGCGGAGATACGATCTTGATTTTTTTTAAGTAGTCTTGTACTTATTGTACTCTAAATTTCCTAGGTTAAATTTTATTCCACGTAATTAATTCAATTGAAATCAATATTAATACTGTAATTTATTTATTTGGGCAAACTATGTGCAAATATTTCCAGATTACGGTAGGATTTACTTTTAGTGCTACCTAATATAGACATTTACGGTATCCCTGTTGCAAAGTAGGCTTTTTTAGTCTTTGCTATAAGTTGTGTAATTTTTATTTAAATATTATCTACTGCATTACACTGCACTACAGCTGATGCACCTTTAAAGTATTTATATTTTAACCAGCATAGATAGGGCCCCAGTTACCCTTTTGCCTCAGGGCCCTTGGTTACGCAGCTACGCCACTTCATTGGTTTTCTTATAAAACATGATTTATAAATATCAGGATTTCCCGGGAACGTTTTTGTTCTTGCTTATACTTGCTCATAAGGAAAAGTTTCCGCACGATGAACGTGAACATTCGCGAATATTCCCCGGTCTCGAACGAGAACGCCCCCTTCTTTGTAACACTAGTCGCTACTTAACTTTTTTTCATGGTTTATTACGATAGGTGTAACAAATATCCCCCAATTAACTTGTGGATCGAAACAATCAATCCTATTTATGGTCTCACCAAAAATCCATATGATACTACAAAAACTTGTGGTGGATCAGCAGGTGGTGAAGCGTGTATGTTGGCTGCTTGTGGGACCCCGATTGGACTAGGTAACTATAACCTATTATTAGTAAACATTTATAACATTAGACAAATTATTTTTTCTTAAAACAAAGAATATCACCTAGTAATGTACCGGTAATAACTGAAAAACCACATGCCCACTTTGAGCTTCTATTTGTTCATTTTTTTAAATTCTAAAACAAATGGTGAAAAAAAAATCATATATATGCAGTTTATTTACATCAAACACATGTATGAAACTACAAATTATGAAAACAATATAAATAGAACTAGAAAATAAAAACGTGATAGATATATGGTTTTCCGAACAAATATGGTGTTTTTCATAAGAAACAAATATTTCAAAATTTTTTTGATCATTTCTTTTTGTTGCCAAAAATAGTATAGTATATGGGATAGTTTTTAGTCTAAAAAAAAACTAATTTTTGCTTTGTACAGTTCAATATGAAATGTGTCATCCTCTTTACAATCACTATATTTTTATGGAGACTCAGTTATTAAATATGCTAAAGGAAACACTAAACGACGAGTCTGAGAATTTTCCACCCTGTATAAAAAAGTCCACAAATCAAATACATATAAAATTGGGCCATTGTCATCTAAGGATGGCAAAGCAAAGACAACTGAACCAAAATATACTGCATTGGTCCAAAAGTTCAGTAACCATGGTTACAAACACAACTGACCAATGGGGAGATTTTTTCTTCATTTGTTATTACTTATGGCCCGTGTTCTTCTTTATTACTTTCCTTCCTTACAATAAACAATGATATTTACAAACATTGCCATATTAATTGTTTAAATAGAAACCTAAATATTCTTACAACTATAACCCACACAAAAAAAATCAACCTTCTATGAGAACCATTTTACAAAAAACAACATTGTTAAATATATAAAAGGAATATATGCTAATTTTAGACAGCTAAATTCAAAAAATATAGGCAATTTTTTTTTGTCTTTTTTACCAACACTAATGCAAATACCTGCCCACTCTTATCATCAACTTTCTAAAGTACACAATCTCACTCACTCTCAGAAATGCGACAAAATCCCTCCAGGGACTTTGAAATGGAACTGATGACTTTAGCTTCCTCCTTCTTTTGCTTCTGCTTCTTTTTTTTGTTCTTTTTCCTTTTTAGTCTTTCCGGACTTTCAGTTTGGCTGCGTTTAGAACGAGTATCCTCAGTTTCTCCAAAATATTTGCGTTTTTTTGATGAAGCATCTTTTTCCTCCATCATTACTTCATCTTCCATTGTTTGAGTTTTAATTGATATGATAAATCTGGTCGTGGCAGTCTGGTTTTTAGCGCCCAATTTTCGTTTTTTCTTTAGTTTTTTTCTTTCGGCTTTGGATAGATCACTAAAGTTTAGTCTAGCTTCCTCGAAAGCTTTGTGATTATCTATTTCAAGATCATTGTTGTTATTTTCTAGGTCTTGTTCAATACCTTCATCAGATCCACTATTATTATTTGTGGCATCATTAGAGTTTTCATCTCTAAGAGACCCTACTTCACTATCAAAACTGGTGTCGAGATCTGCAGTATATATCTTTGTAACAGTTTCATTAAATGAAACGCTTTTCCTCTTTTTATTCTTTTTCTTAAGAGATGAAGCAGAAGTACTGGGCATATTATCGATATCAGCAAGAGGAATATATTTTTCGCCACATTCTTCCTTCTGTTTTTTTAATTTTTTGAGCTTTTTCTCAACTTTACTACAACTATCGTCCGATAAAGAAACCTTTTTCATCTTTTTGAGTAGAAGTTTTTCTTGCTTCTCTATGCGAGATAGTTTTCCACTAAGTTTTAAACCATGTCGTGCACCTTAAAAAATTAAACAAAAGTATGAGATAATTTTGAAAAGACCGCTACATGCATAATACATAACTATTTACTTGAATTAAACTCGGCTGGCAAACCAATTCCTTAAATGCAGAGATTTTTACTGCAATAAAAGGAAATGTCAATTTAATAGGCAAAGGCTTGAGCGAAATAAAGACAGACAGGAAACGTGCTGTGGCCGATTCCCTTTCTCCCGGCCAAACAAGAAGAAGGGAATACCGCGGGCAGGGCATTCGAGCAGATGGAGACGGCACTAGGCAGTATCAGCCGGACCCCGGATGTTAAAGGAATGGTTGTCAATCGCTTTGTTTGGACATTTTTAAATATATTTTCGTTTTTGTGCTCTCATGTCAATAACTGTTGTATTTAATACAACAGTAATTAAAAGGTTGTTGAATTTTTGAAAGATTTAAGACTAAAATAAGATAAAAACTGCTATTCTAAAAAAATAAGTTCATTAACATACTTAAAAATTAATTAAATTAATAGTTATCCTAATAATAATAATAATAATAATAAATAACTCTAAAAAATAAACTTCCCTGCTGAGCTTTGCAATACCCAAGTCGATTATAAAACTCCGCCCTAACACTCGACAATACCTCCGGTTTAATGGCGTTAGTAATGTCAAAAATTTTTGACCTTAACTCAATTAAATTTACAGGCCTTTTCATGGGAATACCTGTAAATTAGTTGAGTTAATTGGCCCTACAAAAAAGTCAAGAGAAGTCAAATCCGGTGAGGCCATAGTATGGTACTTCTGCCACAAATAAGCCGTTCAGGTTAAGTTCTAGTCAGAAATTCCTGAAATGGCCTTGCATTATGAGCAGGACAGCCATCCTGCTGAAACCAAATTTCTTGGAAATTAACATTTAAGGTCCGCACAGTTGGTATAATTTCCTCTTGCAGCATTTGCAAATATTTTTCCCCATTTAAGTTGCGTTCACTGACGTAACGTATAGCGTAAACTCTGTTCACCATTATCTTCAATCCTCCAAACCCCACATACTATTTCTTACCGAAACCCAAATAAGTCCCAAAACAGCAACCAACCATCTCCTTTTCCCAGGTTATGAACTCATTTCATCTTTTCGATCCCATGGCGGCGTATATGCTTACGTTCGCAACGACCTGGCTTGTGCTAGGGTTTCTAATCTTGAATCGGGTAGGCCTGATATTCTTTGGCTTAAACTTACTTTCAGATCTTCTACCAAATTTATCTGCTGTATATACCGGTCCCCGTCCGACAATTCCTACAACGAGCTCTTTGATTTCCTTTCAATAAAGATCGACAATATTATTTCCCAGTTTCCATTGGCCGAAGTAATCGTTCTCGGGGATTTTAATGTACATAATAAGGATTGGCTAGGATCCACAAAAACTGATACACAAGGCAGAGCAGCAGAAAATTTCGCAATCAGCAACTCGCTCACCAATCTAATTGGAACACTGGAAAATTATAAATAACTTAAGGGGAGAAATAAAATCTCACCAGGGTACAGTTAGTCTCGATGCTGACCAACTCAAAATCTAACTGCCAATTTAGCACCTCAATCTGATACTCTACAGTATTTAAAACATAATTCAGTAATTGAGAGTTTCTGTTTATTCCACACAGATGTAAACGAATTAAAAGCAACTATTAAAGAAATAAAAAACAAAAACATTACCTTAAGGGTTTTTGAAAATTTGCCGGATGTGGCCCTAAATATTCTTGTATCGGCTATCAACCATTCATTTGATACTGGCATATTTCCACAATGCCTAAAAATAGCTGTCGTCAAACCCTTATATAAGAGTGGTGACCCCAACGAGCCAGCGAATTTTCGACCCATTTCTCTTCTACCTACCCTTTCAAAAATCATTGAAAGGCTAGTCAAGTCTAGAATGATTAGCTTCCTTGAACGCCACAAACTACTATCCTTAAATCAATTTGGCTTTCAGGGTTCAAAGAGCACTCAAGATGCCATCTTCGCTCTCCTTGAAGGAGTTTATACAGGGCTTAATGAGGGGGATGTTGCTGCAGCGGTATTCTGTGATTTTTCCAAAGCATTTGACTGCGTCAATCACAGAGTACTGCTTAATAAACTGTATAGTTACGGTTTTAGGGGAGTTTCCTTGAACTGGCTACGATCACACATATCTAACAGAAAACAAATCGTGAAAACCTCTAGTGGAACTTCACTGATGCAGACAATAAGGCATGGTGTACCTCAGGGGTCAGTCCTGGGACCATTATTGTTTTTGATTTATATTAATGACTTAAATAATATTGGTATAGATGGAAAGTTCACATTATTTGCAGATGACACAACTATTCTGTGGCGCGGATCAAACTCGCATAATGTTATTGCTTCCCTAACCAATGATTTAATCACATTGAAGGATTGGTGTGATGCGAATTCTCTCTGTCTTAACATTGCAAAAACTAATATCATAACTTTTAAATTTTCAACCAACGATATACCCATTGAAACTAGTGTAGTAGAAAACAAATCTGTGACCAAATTTCTCGGTGTATATACATTGACAAAAACCTAAAATTCAACGAGCATGTTTCTAAATTGAATAGAAAACTTGCTTCTGGCTGCTACGCGGTCAGGGTGGTTTACAATGAGCTGGGACAGTCACTGGCAAAGACTGTCTATTTTTCCTTAGTAGAATCTCACCTAAGATATGGAATTGCTTTTGGGGTTTCTGTAGTAGGCTGCTATTTCAATCAGTGTTTGTGCTCCAGAAGAGAGCTTTACGTTTCATGTGCGGAATCCTACCGAGAGAACACTGTCGGCCGTATTTTCTGAGGGAAAAAATCTTGACTCTGCCTTGTATTTTTATACTAGAGACAACCATTCTTATTCACAAGAAATATAAAGACAATGAAATATGCAGCGTTTATAATACACGCAATTTAAATAAATTAAGACTACCAATACCTACAAGCACCCTTACAAAAAAGTCTATAATATATGAATCTTTAAAAATGTACAACCATCTACCGGTTTCTTTGAGAAATATAAAAGATATTAAACACTTTAAAAATCAGTTAAAAGATGTTGGAAGTAAAGACATATTATAATTTGGATGAATTTTATGCAGACACTTTGTCGGATGCATAAAGATTGGTGTGATTATGTTTGTGACTTAGTTTACAAAAATGGGCAATTTTTTTTTGGTTCTTTTTGTAATAGTTAATCAAATTTAATTTTAATTTGTTTATAATATTAATTAAATGTAATATATTATATATATATATATCTATTTTTTTTATTATGTAAATTTCTAATTAATTGTATAATTTTAATATTTTTCTTATAATTCTCTGTCTTAATTATTTATTTATTATATACATATATGTTTAGTAATTTATATACCATATAGATATTTTTTTGCCCCGAAGACGCTTTGTCTATGAAAATGTATATTTTTTTAAGACAATAAAGCATATTTTGATTGATTGATTGATTGAATTATGGAACCTACCTACTTTCCTAGGGTTCCCACCCATAATTCTAACCCCCTAGATCTCTTTCTTACTTCCACCCCCGAACTCTATCAAGCATCAGTAACTGCTCCCCTTGGTCTGACCATGGTTTGGTCACCGTGTCTTACTCCACTCATTTTGAGGCAACTGAAAGCATGCCGCCACAAACCGTCTGGCAGTACAATTCGGCCGACTGGGATGGTCTGAGAGATTTCTTTGCCAGCTACCCTTGGGATCCTATCTGCTTTTCTACTTTCGATCCTTCCGAAATATGTAAACAAATTACCGAAACAATTCAAGTAGGCATTGAGACCTATATTCCCCACACTAAAAAGAACCCCATAACTTCAAATCACAAACCGTGGTTTTCTAAATCCTGTGACAAAGCCAGACTTTTAAAAATTCAAGCCCACAAAAAGTTTCTTCAAAACCCCAGTCCCGAAAATCGACAGGCTAGCATCGAAGCGAGAAATCAGTATAATCAGACCATCTCAGAAGTAAAAGACCGTTTTAACAATTGAATAAAAGATAAAGTTCTCTCTTGCTCAAATGGCAGTAAAGCTTTCTGGTCCTTTGCCAAAAATATTAGTCAGAACTTTTGCACAAATTCTTTCCACCCCTAATCTCTGAAAATGGAATTGTCTCTACCTCCAAAGGAAAAGCCGAACTATTTGCCAAACAATTTGCTGCCAATTCTACGCTTGATCCTCCTATTAATCTTCCTCTTCCAACAGTTGTCCCTGTTTCTCATAAAATGTCCGATATAATTTTTAAAGTCAAACAGATCAAGCGTATTCTTTCTTCTCTTAATACTAAAAAATCATCCGGGCTGGATGGCATACCAGCAATCGTCTTAAAAAAATGTGCTCCCGAGCTTGCACCCATCTTAACTCGCCTCTTTCGAATCTCTTACGACACGGGCATTTTTCCGGAGTGTTGGAAAGCTGCACGTGTGCAACCTGTCCCCAAAAAAGGATCCAAAAGTCTCCCTTCTAACTATAGACCTACATCTCTTCTTTCAGTTGTTTGCAAAGGAATGGAAAAATTCATTAATTCCCAAATCTGGAAAAACATAAGATCTTACATGATAGAAAATATGGATTCCGTCGTAGATCCACAGCTGATCTTCTTTCCTTTGTCTCACACAACTGGAACAAGTCCCTTGAGTTTCTTGGTGAATCCCAGATCGTTGCTATTGACATATCCAAAGCTTTCGATCAGGTCTGGCATGATGGGCTTCTTAACAAACTTCCTTCTTACGGTCTTCCACCTAAGCTTTGCTCTTGGCTTTCCACTTTCCTTTCTAATCGACGTATATCAGTTAGTGTAGATGGTCATTCCTCCAGCTTCTACCAAATTAATGCTGGGGTTCCCCAGGGCTCAGTGCTGGCACCCACGCTGTTTCTTCTCCACATTAACGATCTTCTCTCTTCCACAATCAATCCCATTCATTGTTTTGCTGACGATAGTACCCTCCACTCTAGTATTCAATTTCTTAAGCCACCGTGTAATCCTGATTTCGAAAACAAGCGCAGGTCAATGCAGATATCTCTTTCACAAGACCTTAAACTTATCTTGGATTGGGGCGCCAAAAATCTTGTTCAGTTTAATGCCTCGAAAACACAGTCATGTTCGCTGTCGCGAAAAAAGTCTGCAAATGCTCATCCCTTACATATGAGCGGCCAAGTTCTGCAGAACAAAGAGTCGTTTAATCTTGTCGGCGTTACTCTTGAGAATAACCTCAACTGGCACAAACACATTTCATCCATAGCTTCGGCAGCTTCAAAAAAGATTGGATTTCTCTTCCGAGCCAGAAAATATTTCTCTTCTTCCAATCTGTACACTCTGTATGTATCCCAAATCAGACATTCTCTAGAATATTGTTCTCATGTCTGGGGAATGGCGTCCCCTACAACACTTAGCATTCTGGACTCCATTCAAAGAAGAGCCGTTCGTCTTATTAATGATCCAACGCTCACAGAAAGGCTTCCTCTTCTTGCCCACCGTCGAGCTGTAGGGGATCTGTCGCTCTTCTATAGGTATTTTCACGGCTTCTGCTCAGAGGAGTTGGCCAGTATAATTCCTTCTCTGGCAGCTCCCAACAGGCTAACACGTAGTGCAACTTTTATGCATCCTTTTACAGTTCAGTTAGAGAGGCCCCGTACTTCCCGCTTTCTTCGTTCCTTCATCCCTAGAGTGTCAAGACTATGGAACCTGCTGCCCGCAGAAGTTTTTCCTTCTCCTCCCAATCTCCAAAAATTTAAGTCCCGTGTAAACAAACTCCCTCTCACCACACTGAAGACACCCACGGTACGTTAGTACTTAGGCATTAGCCTTCGTGGACTGTCCAAAGATAAAAAAAAAAATGACAAAATGTCCTACAATGTTGTCTCTCAAAATACCCGCCTAAACGTTTAATTTTTGGGGATGTTGTGCCAGGCGCACTTAAATGTTTATTTTCCCGCGACCAATATCTGGTGACTGCAGGATTATGATAACCATAAAGAGAAAATGATGATTCATCTGTAAACAAAATATTTTTTAAAAAATCATTATTTTCATCAATTTTTCTTCTCGTGGTCTTACAAAACTCCATTCGCCTGATTTTGTAGGATTTATACCCATTCTTTTTTAAAACACGTCTAAGTGTGCGGTCTGAAATGTCAATGTCTTGGAAAATTTGGATGCTGGAGCATGGCTCATTTGCTTCTACAAAAGCATATACATTTTCGTCCCTATCGACGCTTATCGGTTAACGCACCCAGACTTTTTAAAACGATTAGGGATATTTAAAATTGTTTGGCAGGATGAGACCTGTTGGCCAGGGTACTTAAAAGCAAATTGCCCAACAACTTCAATGGCACTTTTAGCTTTGAAATACCAGAAAATTATATAATTTTTTTTGTTCACGAGAATATTTTTTTTTAAAATAGCAGAATATTATTATTTTCTATGCAAAAGCCTATGTGAAAATGAGCTTAGCCACCCTAGACAGGCAGTAAAAGTATTGCAAGTGGAAGCAACGGGCACTGTTGCCAATGAGAAAAAATATAATTATTTATGTTTTTATGCCCAATAAAATAATTAATACCTATTAATAAAATAATAAAATATCTCAAACCATTCTGAAATACTAATATTTTTAACAATTTTTTTTTTGCTAAGCGTATAACTTTTTTTTAATAAAAAGTTCTATTAAATGTATGATTATTAAAACATTTTTAAAATTGCTAATAAATATTTTACAAAATGGTAACACTGTCGAAAATGGCTGGACGCTTGTACTGCATCCCCCTGCATGCCTCAGCCAATGAATTGCCGTCGACAGTCGTATTGGAAGTGGAATAGGAGAAATTGTTGTCGTTCTCTTTTCAATCTGGAGTCGTACCATATGTATCTTACTTTATTGCATTAAAATTGGCATGCAAGCTTTTGCCTTACCACTGGTGTATACAGTACACCCAAGTGTTGGATTATGATTATGCATAAGTGTATTAAAATAATTATCAAGCACATAACTTTAAGTCTCAGAATATGAAATATGTATAAATATGTTTATTTGTGAAGTATACAGTTATTAATTTAAAAACCCTAAAATTTTTAAATATTTCTAAAATCTCTTTCAATCAGAAGTTTACCTTTATGAGCAGTTCTTCCACCACAGGCGGCAAATAGCTCTTCGTCTGTAAGTCCCTGAAATGCTTTTAAGGGTTCTGATCCCAAAACAGGACTAGCACTATAGTTTTCAATACCACTTTCCGTTAATTTTGCAGTTTTTATAAAAGAACCATATTCTAGGTTTTTGTTTTTCTTCAGCTGTTTTACAGAATAATTTTTGGTTGATATTTCTACAGCATCTTTATCTTTAACTTTCATTTTTACTTCCGATTCATCAACCTAAGGTAAAAGAAAATTTTAATAATATATTTTCATGGAAATTGTCAGTAAAAATATTGGTCATATTACAAATAAAATTATGCTCATTTATAAATTATATTGTAAGATTCTCTGGATTCTTTTACAACATCCAAATACCTGTTTTTTACTTGGGTGATTTGGATTTGTATTGTTTTTTAATGCTATTTTTTAGAAGTTTCTGGATTTTGTACGGTTATAAAAAACATTGACTTTTAGTTTTTTGTTTATTAAATTTTGATTTTAAAATTTTGCTCAAAGATTGGGTATTGTTGTATATTTATAATTTTATTAAATATAAATAAGTAAAAACTCTTTTATAGTTGCATTGCAATATTTTTCTATTTATTACATAATAAGAGTAGTCGTAATAGTTTTTTTATTCCAAGTTACAAAAATGTTATATAAATAACCCCCAAGGGTGTGGAACAATGTCGTAGAATAATAGTGGATAACACTATTAATAAAATCAAATATTTAGTGAGTTAAACTAACATACTAAAAATTAAAATTAATATATACACAGATTTATGTTAAAAAGTATAGTAATTAAATGTCATCTACCTCTATCATTAAAGAACTCTTTTAGAGTATAATATGCCTTAGCTAACAAGTATTATATAGCTTATTCCTAAACAAGATGCTTACACACTCTGGAAAACTATTAAAAATCCTAATTATAGTATACCACACATTTTTGTATATGAGAGAAATTGCACCCTTCAGAGAGAAGATCATTCTTATTTCTTGTATCATATTAATGTCATAATAAGTAATCATGAAGCTATATTATTAGAACAAGGAAAATAAAATTATAAATACAAAACTAAAAAGAAAAAACTTAATTTGATTTTTTGTTTATATAAAAAAACTTTTAATTCAATTTGTAGACCATAAAACGTGGCTATAATAGAAAAAATTAGTATCAGGTAGTACAAAGTTATGGATTTCAAATTTCTTGACAAATCCAGGGCCCGAATTCTGTAATTTTACGTTTAAAACGATACGTTTTCAAAACGCTTAGCGAAGGTACTCGACCAGCAGAACTAGAAACAGAACGATCAGCACCCATTTAGGTATTCTTTATGCCATGCGAATCGGACTTACAAATTGCGGGAGGCACAATTTGTCAACAGTGGAAAAATTCATTGTTGCCAAATTTGAGAAAGAAACATTCAGCTGTTTTTATTTTTAAATCATCTAAGGTTAAAATATTTTTTTAATAATTTGCATTTGTTCTTTTGACTTGTTTTAAAGTTTAAAGCACGAAGTTTAAAGTTAAAATAATGACTCGAATTTGGGACATCTTGTACATACTATATCTTATTTTCACAAGTCATAGTGTAGAAATGTTAAAAATCAGATCCGTTCGTGGTATAGGAAATCCTATCTAGAGACCCTCTGGATGCTAGTAATGGTTTATGTGTCCTTCATGTTTAATGTTACTATTTAAACACATACGGCCGAGTGATGATCGCGTTGTTAAATTTAGCAATGGACTTAGCAATTGTTAAAAGTTAACAACGGTTTAGAATGTTTAACAAAACGTCATTTTCAGTGTTATTCAATGATTTTAGTAGTCAACCTGTCAAAATCTGACATTTTGTTAAACATTCTAAACCGTTGTTAACTTTTAACAATTGCTAAGTCCATTGCTAAATTTAACAACGCGATCATCACTCGGCTGTTAGAATGCCTATTTATTTTGTAAAGAAAACCCAACTCTAATGTATAATTTACCCTTATAAGTAAATAAAACTACTAAATGCCGTTATTAATGTTTTATTTAAAGAAAAATGAAACAGAGAAAATAAAATTATCTAGATATTGAAATAATTTTGGACCAATAATTGAAAAACATTTCTTAACCTTGCAAGCCAATTTTCTTTAACACCGCCTGGACGAAAAATGTTCGCGCCAATATTATTTATATTATTCTCTGGAATCTCCAAATTTTCAATGGCTTCATCATTATGTACTGGGATATTATCATCTATGCACAAGTTATGAAGAACAGCACATGAATTAACAATTTTCGCTGCTGTTATTGTCTTTGTTGCTCTGGCAATCTCCAGGTTTCGTGTGACATTTATAGCCAATAAATCGTTTTCCATTTTTTAAAAATTATTTTTTCTTTACTTTACAACACCACACATAACACAAACAAGCAGCAAAACGCTACCTCAAGGGTCCCATTATCAAAATGCTTTGCGCATTTGCTAAATCGACAAGCGTAATAATTACTGAATACAAAATTTTAAAAGATAATCATATGGTAAGAGCAAATTGCGTCATAAGCGCTTTGCGTTCAAAGTTGCTAAGCTGTTTTGGAGTTATAGAATTCGGGCCCGGGTCTTTTTCTGAGCAAAAATGGAATTTTTCAGAGCAAAAAAAATGTAAGTGTTCATCTTTTAGCTTATTTTTATTAAATTTTTTATGTTAAAAAAGAATATCAAAGTTTTGAATAGGTAACTCTAAATTTCAGCGCTGTTAACGATTTTTAATGACATTTTGTAAAATCTTAAGCTGATATTCCTTGACATTTAAAAGTCCTGAATTCCCTGAAAAATTCAGGTTTTCCAGGTTGAAGGCAATCCTGAATATGCCGGCAACCATCCATATGACCCTGCCAGAAAATCTTTAAGTAATTGCAGCTAATAATATCAGATCATTACACATTATTTAATACATAAAATATAATCAATATGTGAAAGACACAACACTACCAAAAATGTTGCTTATGAATGCCGGCACTTGATAACATTTATGTAGAAAAATGTTAGTAGCTTCCATAAAACAGGAATAAAAGCAGTCAAACCTAACACTGGCTGGTGAACAGATAAATGTGTAATTAAAAACTAAACTAAATAATTGTAAGTTTTTATTATTTGGTTTATATCAATATGCATTAAGCAGGCAACATCGGAGCCTAAAAAAACAGTTTTTTTACCTCAATATCTATATTCTGAGCGGCATTATTAAATACTTTTTCCCACCAGTTGTTGGTAAATTGTTCTCCAACATCGTGACCAACTCCAGAGTTATCAAACTTAAGTTTTGGCTTAAGTGCAGCAGAAATACCGTCTTCATTTCGGCCGAGACCTTTTCCTAAAATTTCATGATTTAAATTAGCTACAGAGGTTGTACATGTACATACATTTGGATTCAATGTAAAAAAGTGAAAATATACCTATACTTTAAAGTTACGAGCAAGGGTCAAAGGAAATTAATTAAATAGTGGTTACCGTCAGTCCAGCCGTATTTTTCAAGCTGTTTCCTGGCAAAATCCATTTTTAAATATTAATACTGCGTCTGTTTAACTAGAAAAACGTAGTAAAATCAACCCTCTTGTAGCACCATGTTTTTGTTTTGTTCAATATGCGCCCTGCGCATGAGGTCGTAGTGGAAACCACAAAATACGAAAGGAAAAACTGGAAACTAAAGGAAAAAATTGTCACTTGTCAAAAGCTTCGAGCATATACCTTCTACAGGCAGCCTTGCCGCACGGCCGTGTGAACTATGGAGAATAGAGATAAGAAGGACCATTTCTTATGGCTGTCTGGCTTAAAAAATGGCTCCAGAATAGCATTAAATAAAGAGGCGCTGATGTAGCGTAGGGTATGGTGTAAGCTTAACTGCAATATATAAAGTAAAACTTAAAAACGGTTCTTTGGAACACCAGTGCCATCTCAATTTACTGCGATTTGAGGGTCATTTTTGTAACACAAAGATGGTCCTCCTTATCTCCAATTTCCATAGTGTAAATAGCGGTTTGAGAGAAAAAGAAAAACAATTGTTCCAATTTTTTTCTCGCTCTGCGTACTTATTATTTTTTTTCTCTCTCCCCCGCCCAAGCAGCAAGATTGCCTCTAGAAGGTGTATCCTCGAAGGTTTGAGTCTTGGTTGGTATTTGTCTAAAGTCAGTTGGCAACATTGTTGTAAGTTCCCATCGGCCAAGGGTAATAAACTTAACAAGGAGTGCTCGATCCCATTTAAGCCCATATACACCAATTTAAATGTCAATTCGGTATTTGTGACGTAATCCGTTTGCCTGTTTGTTTTGTTTACAAGTAGTATAAAGTCTTATTTTTTTTTAAATATTATACATTACAGTTCTAAAAGTAAGTAAGTATTCAAAATAGTTTTTAAAAGTTGAATATTTAACAAAAATTAATAAAATAAATCTACCTTCTAAGCAAAATGGGCAAACTGGTGACGTCCAAACATAACCTATATCTGCGGACAAATAGTAAAAATCGAGCACTCCTTGTTAAGTTTACCACCCTTGCCCATCGGCCCCATCTAAATTTTAATAGCGTTTTCCATTGACAACACTCGTATTGGTAGATTGTTTTTACCTTCGAACATATACCTTCTAAAGGCAGTCCTGCCACTCGAAAGTGCAAACAAGCGTGCGAAAAAAAAATTGTTCTATAGCCTTGCGAAAAAGCGTGCGAGAGAGGCAGCGCAAGAAATCTAAAACCTTTTTCTCTCGCCCCGCTTGTCTGATTGATGGCGGGGAAAGTTATGTGATAAAGTTTATAGTTGAATAAAATATTTCTTAACGGTTGCGTTTTTATTGACTTAAATTGTTCTACAATAGAACAGAGAACTACTTTCTTCAATATTGTTGGCGTGATCTACCCACAAATCAATACATATTGCACAACAACAAGAAGTAAAACACATCTTCATCGTCCATTACAAAATGACGTAGTTAAGTGAACGTTGGCTAGATGGCGATATATATTTCTTACACTATCTACCCCGCCCGCCAATCAGCACGCAGAGCGGGATATACAGCGTGATTGGTAAGTCGAGGCGAAAAATGAAGGTCCAAATTAATTTTTTAATTCTGAATCGAAAACCAAGAACATTTTTTTTGCAAATTTTCCTTTGTTTCCAAGATATTTCACTATAAAGTTTTGGCAAAAAAAATTTAATCACATTCTGGGTGTCACTAATCTTAGTTGGCGCTTTCAAACTATTACTTCATAAGAAATCAAGTTTGACCGTTGTCAAAAGTTAGACACTTTGGTTCACATGCTTAATAATTATTATGTTATACCCATACACATAAACAATATCACCGTATTCTTCGTTAGTGAACTTCATTTTCTTGTGATTTTTTCAATACCAGATTGACAAGTGTCTAACTTTTGACAAAGGTCAAACTTGATTTCATATGACGTAATAGTTTGAAAACACCAACTAAGATTAGCGACACGAACAATGTGATTAAATTTTTTTTGCCAAAACTTTTATAGTGAAATATCTTGGAAACGAAGGAAAATTTGCAAAAAAGTATTCTTGGTTTTCGATTCAGAATTAAAAAATTAATTCGGACCTTCATTTTCGCCTCGACTTACCAATCACCCTGTATATTATAAGGTTAAAGATATTAATATAGTACAATTTTCACTATTCAGGCCTATATTCTTATTTTTTTACAGGTTCATGTAATACGGTTTGCAATCAATAATAAAAATTAAATGCTCTATTTTTTAAAATTTGTATTCTAAAATTGTATTTAGATAAATATTAAGCAATATACTGTATATTTTTAAGATATTAAACTAGTATATTTATTTTCCTCCATCCATTGTTAAGTCACTAGGATTATACGGATACAACCTCGTAGATCAAGTGATTTTCCATAACGGTAAAAAATGTTACGACTAAAGCCGCGTATTCACTTAGCGAACGTATAAGGCCGCACGGCAACGAACATATACTTTCGGTTGGTGTGGACGTGAATAATTTTATCTACGAACGCATGCATTTGGTTGCGGAAAGGTTCGCTCGTTTAGCCGGGTATTCACTTAGCGAACGTATACAGCCGCACGGCAACAAACGTATATGCCGTAAACGTGCGTGAATTTTGTTCGACATGCGTTCTGACATCCACATTTAACAAACGTATGCGTGTAGTGTTGTTAACTTTCGTTCCGACAATTCATTTTCATTCGTATTTTATTTATATACGTACACATCCCAAAACGACGTGTAGCGCATTTCCTTTGATGCACCGACAAGCGAGCGAACCTTTCCGCAACCAAATGCATGCGTTCGTAGATAAAAATTATTACGTCCACACCAACCGAACGTATATGTTCGTTGCCGTGCGACCTTATACGTTCGCTGAATACGCGGCTTTTGTCGGTGCATCAAAGGAAATGCGCCACATGTCGTTTTGGGATGTGTACGTATATGAATAAAATACGAATGAAAATGAATTGTCGGAACGAAGGTGAACAACACTACACGCATACGTTTGTTAAATGTGGATGTCAGAGCATGTCGATCAATAGTTGCCACGCTTAGTTGCGTGTTGGCATATAGTTCCTGTACGTTCGTGTGAACTGCGTCACAAGGTGACGCAGTAATTCTTTTTGCAGTTGTTTAATTTTCAGGAACTGATCTTGGAGGTTCAACTAGGGGACCAGCTTTTATGTGTGGAGTGTTTGGTCATAAATTAAGTTCGCAGTTGGTAGGCGTCAAAGGTAGGTAGGCAGGTGTACCTGTAAAAACTTATTTGTTTATACAGATATACTGGGTGAAAAAGGAGAGTGGCTCACCCTCTTTTTTGTATTTTTCAAGACAGAAAAATTAAACTTTGGAATATTATATGTTTTTTGCTGACTTCCGGTTTCACCGGATTCCGATTTTTAAATGATGATACTTTAAATTACATTTTTGAGTTCCTGGGTACCCCATGTGTCAAATTTTGACAGCTTTGAAATTTTTATTTTTGTTTTCGATATAGTTCTTGTCAGTGTATTAAATGTTTAATTTTGATTTTTTCAATAATTTGGAATTATTCTTTGTAGGCTGGGCTTTTCTAATGACAAGGTAGTCAAGTCAATCATCCCATTTAAAAAAAATAAATTATTTTCATTTTAAATTTAGAACGCAATCAAAGTAAGCGTAGAGCATTGATATGTTGTTTTTAATTTTTGTTTAATTAATTGACATTAAAATAATAATTTTTGGCCTATCATGGCTACCTGGATCGAAAAAAAAAATTTTTAAACATGGAAAAAGTTGGCATATAGGGTGTCTCATTTAAAAATCGGAAGTTGGAGCCGTTTCTGGTGAAACCGGATGTCACCGAAAATCATGTAACTTGTCGAAAAAACGTCAAATTTAATATTACATAGTATCCCAAAGTTTCATTTTTTATCTAGAAACATTCAAAGAAAAAGGGGTGAGCCAACCTCCAGGATCACCCGGTATAATGTTTTGATTTTACAGGCATGACATATAGGGATGGCTCCGAAAATGAAACGACCCTAGTTGTGCCTGGTGCCATGACAAAATATGCCGAGGACTTGATTCCCTTAGTAAAAGCATTATCAGGACAAAATGCTCATAAGTTGAATTTAGATCAAGCTGTAAATCTGAATAACATCAAAGTTTATTATGTTACAAATCCAAAAGATGTGGTCTGTAGTCCTATTACTATAGAAATTCAGAACGTTCTTTTAAGGTAGGTATTTGGTCACGCGATGTGATGATTGCAAAACGGGGCTGCAGGCCGAGTTTGGTAGCACATCGAGTGCCTAAAACACTGATTTCGCAAATTGTTTCGAAAAGATTTTTCGTAAAATCTATGTGTTATCAATTTTATTTTAAAAAAGTTTATAAGTTTATGATCGCCATTATATTTAAATTACCATACACAACGTGGCTATTTATAAACAATGGTTGTTATGTACAAAAATCAAACTTTGTCAAATATCACGATTTGTTACTCAATGTGGTAAAAGTATGTGTGATTACGAAAATAATTCTAACAAATCTGAAAACTCCGATATAGAAAATGAAGCAGAAGCTGCTTTACGCACGCTAATTCCTCAGAAATCGAAGAAATTGAATAAGAAAACTTACAAAAAAATTTATGTCTGCTACGCAGAATAAAAGGTAGTGAATATTTCAGAAAAACTTATTTTGGCGTGCTTGTCCCAGCTATCTTTAAAATGTGCCCCTTTACTTTATGGATGCGCACTACAATTTATCTCAATAAAAATGTGGACACCAGTAAAAGTTTTTGTTTATTAAATTTTTTATTTACTTTTAAATATATAAGATATTCAATGGAACTTTGACAAAACCTATTCGTGTTTGTTTATAATTTTTTAGAGCAGTGAAATATTTTTCGGAAATTACGGTTGAAAAACCCGAAGAACTATTTTTTGAGGAGCTAAAGCACGCAAGGAAACTGTGGAACTATTCCGTAGCTCTGGAACCAAACAAAAATTTTAAAAATGATGTAAATAACAGGGAAGGCGAAGTAAGTTGTGAATATAAAATAGTTTTTAAATTGTTGCTTTTTCCATGGTAGGTTTTGGATTTAAAAATACAACTTTAAAATGGAGTTAGTTTTTGGATTTTTTTATGGTGTTTTTCAAAAGTTTTTACTATTTATTAATATTCAGGGTTGTTAACTTTTCTTGATAGTCTAAGATCTGAATTAGATACGATGACTGATGGGTCAGCGGTTTTTTTCCATCGACCTTATTCTCGGTATTATCTCAGAGTCTTTTACCTCATTTACACTATATTCCCCCTTCTTTTTGTATTTCTTGATTTTTACACTAAAGTGGCACACAATATTTTATAAACACCTTTTAAAAAGTTTTTTTTATGTATATTTTACACCTTTTTTCCATTAAATTTCCAAGTAGATATGACTTTCAAACAGTGCCACCATGTTTGCTTAAAAATTTCCTATTTAATACATGGTTGCGGCGTTCGAAAGTGAATGTTTATAATTAAATGAAAAATAAGTATAAAATAAATATAAAAACAAGTTTTAGAAATTGTTTATAAACTATTGTGTTCCAATTTAGTGTAAAAATCAAGAATTCTGTACAAAAAGAAGGAGGAATAGTGTAAATGAGGTTAGTTTGATTTTCAAGTTTGATGATGAATATCTCAAAAACGAAACGTTACCGTCAAAAAAGGTTTTCAGATTCGTGATCAGCGCCTCAAAAAACCCCCGTATACCAAATTTCGTTAAAATCGGCGTTGCGGCCACTTTCTGCATAATTACCAAAAACATTAATCAATCCTAGCATTCGGCTGGCAGATGGGTGAAGGTTGCCCCTAATTCGGATCCCGGACTATGAGCGTTTAACGTGAGAAATTCCCTCTTATACTGTAATATTTTGCATCAAAGTAATTTCAAAATTATTTCTTACAGATTAATGCGATATGGGAAATTTTAAAACATTTTACTATTGGAGGAGATTATAGTACGGGAACTGTCATGAACTTTATAAATGGTATTTTTCCAAAAGTAAATGAGAAGTGGGCAAAACAACAAATAGAAAATCTAAAAAACGCCCTTTTAGTAAGTACAATCAATAAGTAATGCAATCACTTAATTAAACAGAAAATCTGATTACCAAAACACTAATTAGAGAAAAATTTGTATTCTTTTAGTCCTTCTAATAAGCTAGCTACATAAGGGGTTATTTTTTTTCAGGCAAAATTGGACGAAAATAGCGTCTTGCTTTATCCCTCAAGCCCGTTACCGGCACGACATCACCACACTGGATTTTTCCGCCCTTGGAATTTTAGTTTTTTCTCAATATGGAATGTATTAAAATTTCCAGCTACACAAATACCAATGGGATTGGGAAAAGAAGGAATGCCGTTAGGAATACAAGTTGTTGCCGCACCATTTCAAGACAGGTATTTTTCTACATACTTCTGAACACAGTCCTTATATAAAATTTAACCTTAAACATGATTTTTTTTTTTTCGGCTCTTGTTCTATTCTTATATACTTTAAGAGCTTTTTTACGATTTAAACTGCACAGTCAGGGCCTGTAGAATATCCGAAGCGTGTGTGTATGAGGATGCCTTTGTCCTCCGTACTGTTCAGGTCGCCGGCCCGGCCTGCGCAGTTTTTTCTCTGAGGATTTCCTCAGGGTGTGAGCTTTGATTAGCTATAATTTTTGCCTATCTTATAAATTAAAAAATAAATAAATAAATTATTATAATTGCACGCTATTCCACATTACCAAATGGGTTAGGCGTATATAAATATTTGCGATTTATAGGTAGGGTAAATTCTGGGGGTTTTTCAATTACGGCACAAGAGCGCATTATGCGGCACAATACTGCACATTTTGAGTGTTTCAACTACCGCAACGCCTCGCATAATCGGGATTCAGATAACTTTTTTGCTCTCCAAAGCCCGATTATGCAAGGCGTTGCGGTAGTTGAAACACTCAATGCTGAGCATTGTGCCGCATAACACGCTCTTGAGCCGTAATTGAAAAACACCCTATATCTACACTTATAAGTAATATTTTTTTGTAGGCTGTGTCTTGCTGTTGCTAAGGAGTTGGAAAAGCAGTTTGGTGGATGGGTGCCACCTTTCGAATTACAAGACTGTAAAAATAAAAAATAATTAAATAGGCAACATTGTAAATATTTTTTAAATGTAAATATATTTCTAGGGCGGACGGCAAAAGTTGTCTTGTGAAGGAATAAGTAATTTTCCAAAACACGTTTATAGAAACCTTTGGAATTTGGCAAGTTATGTTTAAGTTTTTTATACAATAAATGGAAAAATTCAACAAACCAGAATAATATGTACTTTTAAGTAAACGTGATATTTTTTACATCAACTTGCAAATATTGCGTAATACCTATTTTATTTTTTAACAACCCTTTTTTTCTTTAGCTTTACCTGCAAATTACTGAAAGAAATAGAACCAAACGAAACTATCCAAAAAGTCGTTAAAACCGATAGATAGGTACCGAATAAAGCTGAATATTAAATGTGTATTCTCTCCTATTTGGAATTTTTAACAAGGTTTTTAAGCTTGTGATTGGTCGTGACGATACGAAGCGTGCCGCCTGTGCCCAGAGTTGCCACATGACTATTTTTTGGGAAATTTATCCAGTTTTTTCGTAAAATCTGGTGGACACGTTTTTTTTATTTTAATGAATTTTTAGCTTTTTGTTAGATTCGATCGAACCAGAAAAATCAGGCTTTTGTCTCAATGAGAATCTTGGCGGTATCACTGTAGCTTTATCGGTTTCCTCGAAAGGTCGTCAAAAAGCCACATAGATAGATGCGATTAGCTTTTTGACAATGTATACCTTTAAAAAACAGATAACACATAAAAAAAACAATAATAAAGTTTATTACTTGCTATAGAGCTACTCCCTTATTGACACAATTTTTAAAATGGGAATATTATAATTTGCTCATTTTTATTTGACAGAAACACCTAAACAAAAAATGTATTGCATTGGTTCAAAGTTAGTAACCATGGTTACAACCCCAAAAAATTTACTGCATTGGTTCAAGTCAGTAGTTATAATTGTTGACCAGATGTTATCTACAAAGAACCTCAAGCTGTTTTCTGTAAAATTTATTTATTTTTTTATAATAATTCTAATGGATTTTGACGGTATAATTACCCTTTACATTTATGTTGCATATTTGACTATTAACCGAATTATCTTAAACCGGAATTAAGAAACGCGATGGATTTTCTGATTTTGCATTGAATTAACATCTCGGAGGTAAGCGGAGCGAGCAGATTTTTATGTCACTTGGTCTCGCAGCAGATGATATTCTAATAGAACACTTGAAATTTGATGGATGGATAAAATAAAAAAAAAACGATTGTAAGCGAAAGGAGGAAAAAATGTCAATGATAAACTTGCCCCATCAAATAATGGAATGGAGCAAAAAAAAAGTGATATTGGAACGCAGCAGGTCTCCTGACTTCACAAGCCGTTTTGGTCTGAAGAAACTATTTTTTTCACAGAAAATATATTTCATTCTATATTAGGTTTTTCCTTTAGAGTTTTATAAAGTACTAACCCTATTTTAGTATTATCGCGTAATCGTATAAGAAATTGCTCATCTTAATCATAAAATAAAACAAACACACAAAGCTTCTTTACTTTTATTATTATTTTACAAATATAAAATTAACAATGTTTTAAACAATTTATAACACTATAAATAAAGCATACATAATAAAGTAAATTAAATTTTTTAAAAATTTAAACTTATATAATTTTTTATCCTATTATCACAACAGATTCAAGTTCATAATGTTAACTGGTTAGGAAAAATTAAGGTTATATACTTAACCTTATATATGACCCCTTTTATTATTCAAATGCTTTACTAGCTTACAGTTTTAAAATAATACAATAAATACGTAGCTTTCTAGTTGTCAAATTTAGCTTGGCCAAAGAGGCAGTGGCGGCTTAAGAATTTTAAATTTTTTTATCTAAAAAATGAAACTTGAAAATATAAACCGGATCCTACTAGTTTTAGGGAAAACCCTTTGGTAAAGAATATTTTCATTTTGGAATTTGCACCTGATATTGGATTTCTGATTTTACGCATTAAGAAGCTTACTAAAAATGCCCTCTGATATTTCTTGCTAATTTTTTTTATTAAAATAAACATAAAAACACATTTTTGTAAGGTTGTAACATATTTACTTGTGCACAGCATAACCAACAGGCAGCACGATCTCTCCCTGGCGGCGCTTTTGATACTTTTAAGCACAAAAAATGAAAGAAACGATTACAATTCAAATAAAGAGACCTTTCATATCTCAGCAAAACGTTGGCTGAACCCAAGGGTGGTAAACTTAACAAGGAGTGCTGGATCCCATTTAAGCCCATATACGCAAATTTAAATGTCAATTCGATATTTGTGACTCATTTTTGACGTAATCGTTTTGCCTATTGTTTCGTTTACAAGTAGTATAAAATCTTAATTTTATCAAATGGTATACAATACGGATCTAATAGTACGTTTACATCCAAATTATTTTTTAAAAGTTGAAATTTTTAACAAAAAATAATAAAATAAATCTACCTTCTGGGCAAAACGTTGACGTCACAAACATAACCTTATATGCGGACAAATAGTAAAAATCGAGCACTCCTTGTTAAGTTTACCACCCTTGGGCTGAACCTCCGCGATAAAAATGACCGTACTTTCTCGCCAATTCGTGAGAGGGTGCTGCTTTCTGTTAATTATTCTGTAAACCAGTATATAAGACCAGGATGTTGTAGTTACCTAGCAAACATTTGTTAAATGTGTTCTCCTAGATACTAATGCAAATAGTCTAAGCCAGTTAAACTATAAGTCTTGAAGTCTACTTAAGAAAATGTCAACAACTAAAACTTGAACTTATCTTGAAATTTGTAGCAAAAACGACTTTAAAATAATGACAGAAGATTAAATCATTTTTTGGGTTTTTCTCTAAATATAGTAAACAAAGTCTAAATTTGTCAGACTGTGTTCACAGTCATAAACACAGGCATGGTGCTTGTCATATTTTATTTTCTTCTAACAATATAAATACAAAAAAGAAAAATAAAATTATCATTTGAATAAACTTTACTAGATTGACTTACTTTATTTTTTCTGAGACTAAAAAGTACAATATCATAAAATAAATAGGTTTTCAAATTTCACGTTAGTCCATACACATCACCTCCCTTCCGATGGTCAGCATTTGCAATAATTTCGTCATTTTTTCGCTTAAGAGCACAAATAACTGATATCAGATTTCTTTTTACTTTGTGTCCCAAAGCCTTTAGTCCATCAAGAACTTGCTGAAAATAAAAGTAAATTTAAATGACATACCGCAAAAAACATATATGGAAATTAAACACTGGTCAATTTTCATGAAAATTTGTATTTTGATAGCTCTTGTTAAGCTGATCAAAAGTCCTAATGATCACAAAGCCAAAAGAACCCTTCCCATCCCCCAAAAATAACCCTATAGGTCGAGAGGCTATACTTGACAGATTTTTAGTATATTGCTTTATGGAAACATTTTACAACTGTTGTTAAACCTACAGCCCTTACACAGTAATTAGGTTTAATCCTGACATTTCAAAGCAGCAGCTTCGAACCCCCTCCCCCACCAGCCCGTACTTAACCTTCTATATCTAGCTCTTTCCGTTTTAAACGTGTGACGTTCTTTGCAAAAGGTTTGTAGGAGGGTAATGTATAGTATTTTACACGATTTAAGAAACTGACCTGGCCCGAGACGGGATAATGACATGCAATAAAGCCATAAAAGTATTAGCCGTGACAGGGTCGTATTTATATTGTTGTTGGCGAATAAGAGATTATTACCTGAAAACTCTATAAGACTTTTGGGTCATTCTTATTACTTGATAATGGCAATTCATACCTGATTGTATATATATATATATATATATATATATATATATATATATATATATATATATATATATATATATATATATATATATATATATATATATATATATATATATATATAACATATATATAAGTATAAAAAAAAATCTTTATTTCTGAAATACTGTGAGTTATTAAGTTCTGCTGCGATAGCGTGTTTGAAGATGTCCAGTGCAAAAGACGTTTTAGGCAATAGCCGAAAATGTTTGCTGTTAAAGCAAAAATAATTGTTAAAAGTGTTTATTTAAAGTTAGTAGAGCGAGGCCACGAAAACATTTTTCATTAAAGCAAACATCGACTTTAACCGGCGTTCCACAAAGTACAGTGTAGAAAATTGTAAATAATACTGTTAAGCCTAGAAAAGTACGAAAATACAGTGGTGCACCTAAATCTGTCGATTTATGCAATGAAGATTAAATTCGTCGGAAAATTTATCAGATGTACGAAGAGCATAAAGTTCCCACATTATTATCGCTCCCAGCGAGGCTATCCGAGGATAATTGTGACATAAGTTGTTCTACTACAACCTTGTGGCGTACTCTACGTCGTTTTTGGTTTTTATTTACAAAAATAGATAAAAGGCACGTTATAATGGAACCACACAGCTTGCAACAACTTAGAATATAATATCTGGAAAAAATAAATAAGGCTAAATCGGAAAATCGAACGATAATAGACCTAGATGAGACATGGTATGACACCCATGACACCCCAAGTAAAGGATGGACTGATAAATCAAAATTATGTCACACTAAAGCTCCGTCAAATAAAGGTAAAAGAATAACAATTCTCCATGCGGGGTCAGAAGACGGCTGGGTATCAAACTGTTTATTTTTGGCAGCCAAAAACATTTTGGATTCCAGCTTAGATTACCACTGCGATACAACTGCTGAAGTTTTTGAGGACTGGTTTCAAAACAAATAATTACCAAAGATATCACCAAAAAGCAGTATTGTGATGGATAATGCATCCTACCATAGTCGCCAGTTGAATAAAGTGCCAAGTTCCACCAGCAGAAAAAAGGAAATACAAGACTTTTTGTCTGACCGTGACATATATTTCCATGAGAGTTATAATGTTAAGCAATTGTTCGAGGTTTTAAAATGATACAATTGCAAAAAAGAATACGTTTGCGATAAACTTTGCAGAGGTAGCAGGTCACGAAATAATTCGGCTTCCGCCAAATTACTTTTTACTAATTTTCAATCCGATCCAGTTGATATGGCATAAACTTAAGACTAATATACGCGCGAACAATAATACACCAACTTTAAATCCTGGTGTGATTGTACTGATAAAAACAGAAGTCGAAAATGTAACCGTTGAAAACTGGAGAAACTGTACTGAACACGTTAAAAAAAATAAAAATTCTTATCGCTCTATGTATATAAATATAAATAGCCTAGAACCTGTAAAAAAAATATTATTAATTTGGAAGATAATAGTGATAGCGAAATTGATTCAAAGTAAGATATGGTGTGTTTTATTTTGTTCTTAAATGTAAGTATTTTATATACTGTTAAAATATAGTATTACTGCAAATTTTTGTTTGTTTATTTAATTCCCAACCAAGTTTACACATTAGTAGAATTAATAAATTGTAAAAGTTTATTTACTTAGTACTTTATCTTTTTCATAAGGTATAGTGCGGCTCTGCACGGTAAATCAGAAAGGTTTTATGGTTTTATTGCATTCCAAGCCTAAGTCAAGTCAAGTTAGTTTCTTAGATCGTGAAAAAAACTATACATATTAATGATGACGCGCAAAACCTAACACCAAAGTATGGTTGCAACATGCGCACAAGTTCCTAAAGTTCTCGCTTCTGATTTGCATGTAGTTATTTTATTCATTAAAGGCGATCCATATATTTAGAAGGATATTGAGTAGTAATCGCTCAGAGGGCTAAAAAATCCAATTAACGATTACCCTGATAATAAACTCGTAAGCAGGAACATATATGGCAGGCTTTGGTATGGACTGGGGTTGTTCCCTCCCAGAGTGGGTTTTAGGGGTGGAAGGTTGATTTGTCGGGATTAAACGGTATTAAGTCCGATTATTTAGTCGGCTCTGGCCTGGAATTCACGATCAAATGCTTTTAGAATCGGTAAACGGAGAAAAGCCGTATTTTTTATCTTGGGACGGTCCACGAAGGCTGATGCCTAAGTACTAACGTACCGTGGGTGTCTCAAGTGTGGTGAGAGGTAGTTTGTTCACACGGGACTTAAATATTTGGAGATTGGAAGGAGAAGGAAAAACTTCTGCGGGCAGCAGGTTCCACAGTCTTGACACTCTAGGGATGAAGGAACGAACAAAGCGGGAAGTTCGGGGCTTCTCTAACTGAAGTGTAAAAGGATGCGGTGGGCAAGAAGAGAAAGCCTTTCTGTGAGCGTTGGATCATTAATAAGACGAACAGCTCTTCTTTGAATGGAGTCCAGCCAGAATGTTAAGTGTTGTAGGGGACGCCATTCACCATTTCGGATACGTACAGAGTGTACAGATTGGAAGAAGAGAAATATTTCCCGGCTCGAAAGAGGAATCCAAGCTTTTTTGAAGCTGCCGAGGCTATGGATGTAATGTGTTTGTGCCAGTTGAGGTTAGTCTCAAAAGTAACGCCGACAAGATTAAACGACTCTTTGTTTTGCAAAACTTGGCCGCTCATATGTAAGGGATGAGCATTGGCAGACTTTTTTCGCGACATTTCGAGGCATTAAACTGAACAAGATTTTTGGCGCCCCAATCCAAGATAAGTTTGAGGTCTTGTGAGAGAGATATCTGCATTGACCTGCGCTTGTTTTCTAACTCAGAATTACATGGTGGCTTAAGAAATTGAATACTAGAATGAACTGATATACGTCGATTAGAAAGGAAACTGGAAAGCCAAGAGCAAAGCTTAGGTGGAAGACCGTAAGAAGGAAGTTTCTTAAGAAGCCCATTATGCCAGACCTGATCGAAAGCTTTGGATATGTCAAGAGCAACGATCTGGGATTCACCAAGAAACTCAAGGGACTTATTCCAGTTGTGTGAGACAAAGGAAAGAAGATCAGCTGTGGATCTAGTGTGACGGAATCCATATTGTCTATCATGTAAGATCTTGTGTTTTCCAGATACTTTAAGATTTGGGAATTAATGAATTTTTCCATTACTTTGCAAACCACTGAAAGAAGAGATATAGGTCTATAGTTAGAAGGGAGAGTTTTGGATCCTTTTTTGGGGACAGGTTGCACACGCGCAGCTTTCCAACTCTCCTGGAAAATGTCCGTGTCGTAAGAGATTCGAAAGGGGCGAGTTAGGATGGGTGCAAGCTCGGGAGCACATTTTTTAAGACGATTGCTGGTATGCCATCCAGCCCAGACGATTTTTTAGTATTAAGAGAAGAAAGAATACGCTTGATCTGTTTGACTTTAAAAATTATATCCGACATTTTATGAGAAACAGGGACAACTGTTGGAAGAGGAAGATTAATAGGAGGATCAAGCGTATAATTGGCAGCAAATTGTTTGGCAAATAGTTCGGCTTTTCCTTTGAAGGTGGAGACACTTCCATCTTCAGAGATTAGGGGTGGAAAATAATTTGTGCAAAAGTTTTGACTTATATTTTTGGCAAAGGACCAGAAAGCTTTACTGCCATTCGAGCAAGAGATAACTTTATCTTTTATCCGATTTTTAAAACGGTCTTTTGCTTCTGAGATGGTCTGATTATACTGATTTCTTGCTTTGATGCTAGCTTGTCGATTTTCGGGATTGGGGTTTTGAAGAAACTTTTTGTGGGCTTGAATTTTTAAAAGTCTGGCTTTGTCACAGGATTTAGAAAACCACGGTTTGTGATTTGAAGTTATGGGGTTCTTTTTAGTGTGGGGAATAAAGGTCTCAATGCCTAGTTGAACTGTTTCGGTAATTTGTTTACATATTTCGGAAGGATCGTGAGTAGAAAAGCAGGAAGGATCCCAAGGGTACTGGCAAAGAAATCTCTCAGACCATCCCAGTCGGCCGAGTTGTAGTGCCAGACGGTTCGTGGCGGCATGCGTTCAGTGGCCTCAAAATGTGTGAAGTATGATACGGTGACCAAACTATGGTCAGAGCGACCAAGGGGAGCAGTTACTGATGCTTCATAGAGTTCGTGGGTGGAAGTAAGAAAAAGATCTAGGGGCTTAGAATTATGGGTGGGAACCCTAGGAAAGTAGGTAGGTTCCATAATTAGATTGGTGAATCGAGTTGCTGTTTGCGAAATTTTCTGCTGCTCTGCCTTGTGTATCAGTTTTTGTAGAGCCTAGCCAATCCTTATTATGAACATTAAAATCCCCGAGGACGATTACTTCGGCCAATGGAAACTGGGAAATAATATTGTCGATCTTTATTGAAAGGAAATCAAAGAACTCATTGTGGGAATTGTCAGACGGGGACCGGTATATACAGGAGATAAATTTGGTAGAAGATCTGAAAGTGAGTTTAAGCCAAAGAATATCAGGCCTACCCGATTCGAGGTTAGATACCCTAGCACAAGCCAGGTCCCTTCGAACGTAAGCACAAACGGCGCCATGGGGTCGAAAAGATGAAATGAGTTCATAACCTGGGAAAACAAGGTGGTTGGTTGCTGTTTTGGGACTTATTTGGGTTTCGGTAAGAAATAGTATGTGGGGTTTGGAGGATTGAAGATGATGGTGAACAGAGTTTACGTTGGAGTTAAGCCCACATATATTTGTGAAGGATATCAGACTTTTCGATGGTGGCCCCCCAAATGTACCCCTCGCCCGGAGAACCGAACTCGAAACATCATCATTATTTCCAAATTTTACTATAGTGGAAAAAAAAGAGAAAGAAAAAGATGCATGCGCATGACGAGCTATGAGAGTTGGGGTGGGTTCTGCTGCTTTGAAAATGGCAGGACTAAGCATATTTGCTGTGTAGGGGTTGTAGGTTTGACAACAGTTGTAAAATATTTCCGTAAGGAAATCCACCTAAAATCTGTCAAATGCGCCCCCCCCCCGACTTTTGGAGGGGTTGGGGAGATTTTAAAATTAAGACTTTTGTCAGCATAAAAAGAGCCAGCAAATTACGATATTTTATGAAAATTGACCGGTGTTTAATCTCCATATGTCTTGTGCAGGGCTCTTTATAATTTTGCAAACAAATGAAAGTTTTTACGGAATTATTTAATGCCCGAACATAACTTAAAAAACTAGTAGTAATATACAAATTATTTCTTTGTTTATAAAAAACGTAAATAAAATATGAATTCTGTATCTAAATAAGTTTCGAAAAAATGACCTTTTAGAGGAAAGTTCGGCCCTTACATTAAATACCTGCTCAAGGGCGTCGATAATATTTTTTCCTGGGAGGGGTAATTTTAGTATCGGAAAAAATAACTCTGAACACAAACCTGACAAAATATGTTATATAAACTGTTATTTACTGGAAAATAATCCTGTTGTTATTGAGTCAATATCATGGTCAAAGTATTTATTTATACTAATATGTACATTTATAATGTTTGCACATATTTTTCATATACTTAAAGAGAAAAAAATGTTTGTAGCACGCATCCAAAATAGGTTCTTAGCTCTCATATGCTATTCGGAACTCAGCTGACGCCTCATATGGAAACAACAAATTCGTCCTGAAAACCCCATCATTTTAGCCACTTGATACAAAAATAACTATATAATAATAATATCAGTTTTTTCCATAAATCTTTCGCCTATTAAGTTTCTTACTTTTTAGTATCCAAAGTATAGATGCAATATAAAAATATAGTAACAATTAAATATAATTTACCATAACAAGGAGCTTTGTATTTGCGAAGTTATTAATAATTGAAAAATAACACAGTGAACTAACTAATTCAAACTTTAATTACATGGCAAACATGTATTCAGACATAAAGTAACTTATTATGGAATATATATACATATGTACCAACATCTTTTTGTTACATTATGAACGAAACAAAGAAGAACTTTATCCTAAATTACTATTTTTAAATTGACAATTTTTTGTTCAACCTAACTTTTAAAAGAAAACCGCTTTATTGAAATCAAGTATTAAACACCAACTATAATATAAAATCCAAATGTCTTTTTTTCATTTTTGCAAATCTGACCACAATGGAATTTGTATTTATTGGTATGTCTTTATTCACATGTAAAAGCGCTAGACCAACTAATCGTTCTTGACTCATAGATGCCCTTAACCACGTTTTCAATCTTTTTAGTGCAGAAAAACTTCTCTCCGAGGATGCAACGCTCACTGGCTTAGTACATACAAGATATAATGCTAAATGAACATAAGGGTATAACTATTTATCACACGTTTTTTGAGTTGAAATTGCAGAATCTGGGATATTTGCTTCGTTTTTCCATTTTTAAACCATCGTTCTGACTCAGTTTTAACCAGCATCAAAATTATGTCGTTACTTTCATTTTTGAATTTGTGCATGTAAAAATATTTTAGGGTACAAATATGCACTATACTTTTATAAAGGGTGTCCCAAAATTAACGCAAGATTTGAATTAAATAGAAAACACCGTTTTTAGTCTTTTGATAGTTATATTTTTATTGACTCATAAAGTACATAGGATAGGGTTATGTATGGAATAACACATCGGGCAAATGGCCTCCACGGCTTTGCATGCACATGCGCACTCTTTTGTCGAAATTTTCCATGACCATTCTGCATAAATGTGGCTGAATTTCGTTGATGCAGCGTTGAATCTCCTCCTTTAATGCACGGGTGGTTGTGGGTTTGTTGACATAGACTTGTGATTTCAAATAACCCCATAAAAAGAAGTCTAATGGTGTTAAATCACACGATCTAGGGGGCCAATTTTGATCACCGAAACGAGAGAGTACATGACCTGGAAATGTCTCATGCAGTAATTGAATTGTTTCACGGGCTGTATGACATGTGGCACCGTCTTGTTGAAACCACATATTGGACACATCAATATCATCCAATTTTGGCAGAAAGAACTGTGTAATCATGTCGCGATATCGAGCACCAGTAACAGTCACTGCTTGACCAGCATCATTTTCAAAAAATATGGCCCAATTATGCCTCCAGCCCAAAATCCACACCATACAGTCACGCGTTGTGGGTGCATTTGTTTTTCGACAATCACATGTGGGTTCTCCGAACCCCAAATGCGGCAATTTTGGCGATTAACAAAGCCATCAAGATGAAAATGTGCTTCATCGCTTAGGATGATTTTGCTCGAAAAATCAGGGTCCATTTGTTGATGTTCAATAATCCATTCAACGAACTCTCTCTCTGTACATGGTCATTAGGCTTCAATTGTTGTGTTAATTGAATTTTGTAAGCATGAAGACACAGATCTTTGGTGAGTATACGCTGTAGGAGCTTCTTAAAATTTGCAATTCTTGTCCACGACGTCGAATTGAGGTTCCTGGATTGTCAGCAACACTCTCACGCACTGCTTCGATATTCACATTTGAACGGCTTGTTTTTGGACGACCAGTGTGTTTGGCGTCTCCAACGGATCCAGTCTCCATGAATTTTTCAATTAATCTCTTCACAGTTGACGAAGTTAAAACACTATTCCGACCATATTTTGTATGAAATTTTAGAACTACAGCCGCCAAGCTTTCACTATTTTTGAAATATTCTTTAATAATGAAGACACGTTGTTCTATCGTGTAACGCTCCATTTTTAATAACCCTATACTGTTAGCTGTCAAATTGCTTTTTTTTCAGGGTTGCCAACACTTCACTGCACAAATTCAAATCTTGCGTTAATTTTGGGACACCCTTTATATGTGTGTTGTGAGTTTAATTGTCATTTCGGTGATCGACTTCGGGAGAATATATTTGCCGACGACGTGGTAGGTAGGGTTTTGGGGGAGGGGTACGCCCTTGTACCTGCTTGTCGTCAGATCAGTGAAGTTAAGCAAAAATGGACACAGATAATACCAAAGACGTCTTAGAATATACAAAAGACTCGACGTTCTATTCTAGGTCATTATATTGACCACAGCTCGGCTATACGATTAAAGGGCAAAAAAGATAAATATAGAAGTGAGATTAGCCACAAGGGTATACGTGCTAGAATTAACGCCACACACAGCCATCTAACACCGAATAAAGAAATCATTTATTTTGATGCTCGAGCAATATATGTCCTAATATAAGCGATCCCGTAGACAAATTGATTTGGCCAAATACATTTTTTCGATGTATTTAAAAATTAGAATTCATTCTTAAAAAGAGCAAAGAATAGAAACCTAATATTGAATGCAAGCCTTCGTAAGTTATTAAAATTTATAAAATATATGGGATAATATAATGACTTTGCATAGATATTTACACATTTTGTAGAAAAAATACCTACTTGCAAGACTCCATATTCATACATAACTTGCATAGGGTATAGCTGATGGTGTATTCTTGGTGCGTCTACTGCTTCTTTAATGTTTTCGCCAAACCAAAATGATCTAATAATGGTCTAAAACCAGAAAAAATGCAATAAATAATTATTAAATAAAAAATTATAACTTGATATATCCTACCGGTATACTTTTCCAAGATTTTCTATTTATGATAAATATTTTAACACTAAATATATGCCGACATATTCGTATGTATACATTATACTCTAAGAGCTGGTAGTTACCTTAATTAATAATTTTGGCTTTATCTATAAAAAAAAACTTAAAAAACTTTGCAAAACTTATTAGACCATTTAATTACCTTTCAAAAGCTTTCCTACAATTTTTTGTTACGACACTTAGAAATAGGTAAAAAATATGTTTAAAATGCAAAATACAAATTTTTGCCTTGAATCGCAATTTTTTATCTATTTAAATTCCAGTAGAAGGTTGCAGCGATAGTGTTGTTTCTACCACCTTACCAGGCTTATCTAAAAAAAATTAAAATGACACTTGATTTTAAGGTTGTGTAGTTTTTTCGTAATATCAAAGAAAAAATGGTATACATATTAAAAAATATACATGGATCGGAAAATTTGGATATTTTTAGGACTATGTGCACAATTTTACACAAAACTATGCCGATTTTAATACAAAATCTAGCTAAGAAAGGCCAGGCACATATTTACAGGGCACCATAAAAACCTTAATCTTTTTTATAGTATGCAGTCTAATGCAAGTATTTTTTAAACATGTTTTTTACCTATTTCAAAACGTGGAGATAAAAATTGTAGGAATGCTTTTGAAAGCCAAATAAATGGTCTAATAAACTTTGCAAAATTTTTCAAACATTTTTTTTAAATAAGGGAAACATTTACTATCAAATTTGACCCTTGTGTAGAGAAACAGCAACACTAGAGTCCCGATAATCCAAACCCCGCTTATCCGAAAATCCGCTTAATCTAACGTCGTTCGTTTATTAGTAAAATATAATAATGATGTATTTATTTGTTAGACACAAATTATTGACTAGCACAATTTAAAGTTAGTTATCTTCTTCTGTCGCAATGCACTAAATTAGCTTTACACCATCTATTGTTAAATAATAAAGGTGTATTTAGCGTCCGAACTTCAATATTTTATTCATCAGACGCTAAATATGCCTCAAAAAGACAATTAGCGGAGTCACCTTAGCCCAAAAAATATTAAAACTTTGGAACCCAGCGACTGTGTATAAAATTTAAAATAAACTAGTTATTGAACCTAATAGTTTATATCCTTTATAAAAATGTTTACCCCTTAAAAATTGCTGCTTTTTTCCTGGGGGTGAATGCCACCCCTTCTCGGGGGTGGAATTTTTTATCAAAAATAAGTACGGAAGTGGATAGATTGACTAATTTTAAGCACCTTTTGTTTTATAAAGTTTTTTCCGAAAGGCATTACTTTTCGAGTTATTTGCAATTGAAAATGTCAATTCAACCAAAAAAAACATGTTTTCAGACCGTTTTTCGCAAATAACTCGAAAAGTAAGCATTTTATCAAAAATATCATTCTTTTTTTCAAAAATATGCACTTTAAACCGGTCAAACTTCCTGAGCATATTACAAATACAAAAATAAAGTGAATTGTAAAGTGACAAAGATTATTTTCAATTAGGGTGGTAATTAGGGGGTGATTTTCACATTTTTTCAAAAAAAAAATAGAGATCAACTTAATTTTGGCCATAACTCGCTTAATTTTAGTGCTAAAGACTTTGTAAGAAACAAAAATAAAGGTTTTTTAAGTACTTCAAAAAAGGTATTATGAGCTTTTCCCAAAAATGTATCGTTTTTTGGTTATATTACGTTAAAACTTTTAATGTTGGCATTTGACGAATAAGAACCAACCTTCAACAGGCTATAACTTCGTTTGTATTGGGTCCATGGACATCATAAGCCCAACATTCTTGGTGTTTTTTTAAAAGCTACATTTTTGGTAAGGATGATATTTTCGATAAAATGCTTACTTTTCGAGTTACTTGCGAAAAACCGTCTGAAAACGTGTTTTTTTTTTAGTTGAAAAATTGACATATTCAATTGCGAATAACTCGAAAAGTAATGCCTTTCGAAAAAAACTTTATAAAAAAAAGTTGCTTAGAATTAGTTAATCTAAAAAAAATTCCACCCCCGAGAAGGGGTGGCATTCACCCCCAGGGAAAAAGCGGCAATTTTTGAGGGGTAAACATTTTTATAGGGGATATTAACTATTAAGTTTAATAGTTTATTTTAATTTTATACACAGTCGCTAGGTTTTGAGGTAATAATCTAAGGTGACTCCGCTAAATAACATGGCATTAAATGAGAAAATTCCGCCTAATCCGAATTTTCGCTAATCCGAACAGAGTTCGGTCCAAATTAGTTCAGATTAGCGGGACTCTAGTGTACATAGTCCGTTAGTAGCTACGTCTAAAATATGAGACACAGGGGAAAAAAGAAATATTTATCAGAAAAATCATAAGAACAAGAAATGTCGATGTAAATTATCGGTTTTAATTTTACTAAATTTAAAGATCTGCAAGCTCTGAAAGTGTTCTGCTCTTAGGACGCACAGAACTATTATGATATGGTGCCTCATACCGCCAAGGGAAATGAAAAAAACAACAGCGAAATTGCGAAGTTAAGATCTTTTTTTTTTTGGTAATTTAGTACTATTACTTATAGAATACTACTTTTAATTTTAAAATCAATATGGAACAAAACAAACCCAATACTATAACTATGTTAGCTAACCTCGTAAATATGGACATTCCTCCTTTTTACTTTGGAAATTAAGTTTTTTTTTGTGTATTATTTTTATAAAAATGTACTTTAAAATACAATATTGTTAAATATATAATGCAGATAGTATAATAAACAAAATTTTACATATTTTATCCATTTTATTTTTAAGTTAAAGAATGTTAGAAGTTGCAAACTTTAAAATCGACGTTTCTCCCAATTGATATTTTGTGTCATTTCATCTTTTTCCCCTGTGGTTTTCATATTTTTGCGACTTGAATTTTTACCACAATATAGTGTAAATACTTAGCAATAAGCTGGAATTATTTTAAAACGTTAGCATTAATAGTTTTTTCGCAAAAGAAATAATGTTAAATATTTTTTCAAAAAAATCGAAACGTTTCAGGCTCGATAAAACCGCTCTGCATCTGCGTCAACGCCACCAGACATTAATTTTTTATTTAACTAATATTAAATCAATCATACAAAAAATTGTAGTCGCAGGTTAGTAAAGGTACTTTGACTATTAAAGAGTAAATGTATAAATGGTTATAGAATCATTTAATTTATATAAAGTCGTACCCAAGCTACTGATGAAGTTATAACACTTCCTCCAGCCGCTCCTACCACCATTTTAGCATCTCCATTTTTATCCACTATGATTGTGGGACTCATTGAAGAAAGTGGTCGTTTTTCGGGTTTCATTTCATTGTGCGGAGAACCCGGTAGTCCAAAATAATTAGTAAAGTATGGAAAGGAAAAATCATCCATTACGCTATTGAAAATAATTCCTGTTTGTTTTGATGTTAAGCCTGCCCCAAAGCTAAAACATATTTGTAAATTATTTTTTACAACAAAAATTACACAGGTCCACAAAAAAAGTGGTGTGTGCTGGGTGTCGGACTAAGGTTTTCTGGCGTATTGTTTTCCGCTGAACACGAATCTGAAGTCAAAATTGGGAATCAAACAGCATAAAATAAAGAAACGGCGTAATTTCAGATACTAACGATTTTTTTTAATTTAAAACGTGAATATCTCAAAAACTATAAAAGATACACGAAACTTTATATGACAAACTATGTATTTTTGGAAGTAATCCAATTACTAAAAAGTAACTGAATACGATATTTCAATTATTTTAATTGAGCTACCGACAGCTCTAGTCGTAGACCAAATATTTCGTGGTTTCATGTTTCTGCCGGTATGTACCGATTTAATTTACCGATCCCTCTTTTTTTGTCAAAGAAAAAATGTCATCAATGTGAGACTTAAATAAGACACAATAAGTAGTAAATCAATGTATTTGCAAATTACGATTGGATATTATAGAGAGAAACAAGTAGACACCGCAAGATGATAATATCATACAGAAAAAATAATAGATCGTGATTTTTATCGGTTTTTTGGGTTTTTCTCGATTTTTTGCTGTTTAACCCCCCAATTTTGACTTCAGATTCGTGTTTAGAGAAAAAAAATACGCCAGAAAATCTTAGTCCGACACCCAGCACACAAGTGAAGTAAATGAAGTAAGTAACCAGAAGTAAAGTGAAGTGAAGTTAAGTAAGGTGAAGGAAAATAAAATAAAGTAAAGTAAAGTAAAGTAAAGTGAAGTGAAGTGGCGTTATCTTAAGTAAGGTAAAGAATACTGTTTAGAAACTTTTATTTTAAATAAAATAATTTAGTTGCTTTACTCATGACTCCATTGTACATACTTACAAAAGATTAACGGAACTGGTTACAGAAATAGCGTCACCATTTTGGTCTATTATTGAGATATGGGCAGTTCCATGGTCTCCCTTATCATAGTAAATTGCCCCATAATGTTTCGGATCTTGAAAAGTAGTGTTGTCCATTATTTTACTTCTAATATTATCAGCATATTCTCGTGACGTTAAATTTTTCAGCAACTAAAAGTTTGAACTTTGGAGTCATATTGTTTATTCCTCTATGTTAAAGTTAATTAAAATAATATATTATTTTGTCAAAAATAAGATATAATTAGGTTTTAGCCTATTAGTTTCACTACATTTTTTTTTAAATACATATATATATATATATATATATATATATATATATATATATATATATATATATATATATATATATATATATATATATATATATATATATATATATATAAATATTATTATAATATAGAGGTTCTTAAGCCTTATTCTTATTATATAAGTCAAACAAATCATCACGTTGTTAGAGGTATGCTTTTTGCTAATTGCATTAAAGTTACGGGGTTTCCAAAAGGATGAAAACCTCGGGTGTGGCTACATGTTTCACCCTTGTTGGGGATTGTCACATCCGCTGTAAGCCAAGACACGACTGACGAAGGCTCGCCAAGTCTACAAAACAAAACTTTGTAAAAGTAAGAAGAGAATTAAATGACTCTGGCGCCATCTAACAGACTAATCCCAATGCAACCAGTAAAGCATAATAATACAAAAATGATGTTAAAAAGTAAAAGTGCCATCTAGGTGGGCATGTTCATGATATTGAAGAATCACAAAGCAGGCACCTTTTTGACAAAGAAAAAATGGCCACCTATTAGTTCACGCTGTCGGGCGAAAATACTGCTTTTTTAATTATTTTCACTTACTTCAGATTTCGCTTAGCGCCGCCTGAACTACCCATTCGAATTTCACAAACCCGTAAACTAATGGGTGGCCAATTTTTCCTTCTCCATCCTCTTAACAGTTAACCAAAACCTACTTACATCACTGATATTGACAAAGTTTGTATCGCCCAATTCGGTTCTCATAGCATACGAATATTTGTAGGCTTCAATTATTCTGTGATACGTTTGCACTGTTTTATTTAAATCTTCTATACTGCTTCTATTAAATTTGTAACCATCTAAAATCCCTAGTATAAAACTTAGAATAGCCCCAGATCCTGGGGGAGGAGCAGTATATAAAACGTCATTGTTATCAAATGCAAAAGAAACAGGATCCATCCATTCTGCCCTAAAAAACCGTCAAACGCTTATGATATAACAGTAGCCTATGTAGTTCTTATTGCATATGTTTTATTATGTCAATAAAATTTATAAAAATAGACAAAACTGAGCCTTCAGCAACTATAACAAATATGTTTTAAGGAGCTTAGCGTAGTTAAGAGATTTACAAAAATATTCTTATAGGTTTCAAGATGACGAGTAGCTAATTTTTTTTTGTCTACACCAGAAAATATTAATACAGTTTAAGCCAGATATAATATATTTTAATTAGGATATTAAAAGCAAATTGTTAATATAAAATATTTTTTCTTCTGGTTTGTATTTTTGTTATAAATTTGGGCACTTACTCATATTTTTCCAAGTCCTTTGCTGTAATAATACCACCAGCTTCTTTAATGTCCTCCAAAAGCATTTTCGATAAGGTTCCATTGTAAAAATCATCTGCGCCATTTAAGGCTATAAGACTTAGAGTCTTGCAGAGTTTTTTCGGAAAAATTTTCGAGCCCGGTTTTTTGAATTCATTGTTTTTATCTTTGAACCAATCCCTTAAAAATAATATATTTATTTTAATAATTAAATATCTTTAAGAAACCTAATTCATAAAGAGTTCTGTGGAATCATTATTAAGTTTTTTTTTGCAAAAAATAATACATCTGTTGCAAATGTATAGTGTGTGGACAGAAGCTTACAATATAATTATTAAAAAAAAATGATTACAAGGTTAAAAGTTCTATCAATTTTAATTACTTTAAATTAACATCATCTCCCTGTAGTTTACGATTTACAAGACCATTGTATTGATGTTTGGTCATAATATAGCCTTTGTTACAAACGTCTATGGAAGGCTGTATTAGATCTTTCCACGGCAGGGTACCAAATTTTTTGTATAATTCCCAATATCCTTTTAGTTCACCGGGGACACCAATAGCAAGGGCACCTAAAAAATTAAATGAGTTGTGGTAAGAATAAAAATTATCTAAATATATGATTTAAAAACATAAATTAGATAACAAGTATAATAATTCAGTCCAGAATCTCTAGCTGGTTCTGACTGGTTAGTAGCAAACAAGGAACCTTTCACAGTTAACTGAGTTTGAGAGGGGTCCAACTGATGGGTTGCGAGAGAACAAAATGTTATTAAAAGGAAAAAATTCCCTACTGTCTCGGTGTATGCATAAGTATTACTCCGTTTTAAGACAGTTAAAGAAGACATCCTGTTCTCTATGTTGTCCACTATGACTTTGTCAACTTTGCTGAATGTGATTCACACGTCTAGGGAAGAAGTCATTGTGGACAAATAGAGAACAATGATCTTTTTCAAGCTAGCGCAAACGGTTAGTAATCTATGCATATAGAGAACAGGAATTTCTTTCTTCTTAATAACATTTACTACCATCGGTAATCCTGATCACAACTTTGCTGAATGTGATTTCAGTAGGGCATCAAAGGTGATATTTAATATTTTACCGATGAACAATGGTATTTGTTCAATAAGTTGACGCTTTTCTCTCTGTTGTTCACTATGCACTTGCTACAGCCCTACTGAAGAGACCGGTAAGGCGGACGAAACGCGTCTAGGGAGAGAGTCATAGTGGACAACATAGAGAACAGGATGTCTTCTTTAACTGTCTTAAAACGGATTAATACTTATGCATACACCGAGACAGTAGGGATTTTTTCCTTATAATAACATATCTACTACCTATTCCAGTAATCCTTGATGCCAACTTTGTTAAATGTGATTTCAGTAGGGCATCAAAGGTAAGATTTAATATCTTACCAATGAACAATGATATTTGTTTAATAAGTTGATGCTTTTGCTCTCTGTTGTTCACTTACTTATGCGAGCGAACAAAATGTTGTTTAAAAAATTGCTACAAACGAACAGGAGTGTACAAAAAATGTTTTGAATGAAGAACAAAGTATATAAAAAGTCTGAGTTACTGGACATACTTAGTGCGATTGTCCGAATACTCACGTCAAGGTCGAGCTTTCCCTTAGGACGGCAAACAGGCAGACCTACACTTAAGCCGATAATATTCCGCCATATTTCTTTTCATCAAATTTTGTTTGAGATGGCATACTGAGTATAAATTGTTCCAAGAGGGCTATTTTTGGCACCCTCTAGCTCTGTTATTGTGAATATTCATTATTTAAAAGGTATATTGGGTACGATTGGTACCTCTTTTTCCAGAGCTCCAAGTTTAAACAGCAATTATTTAAACATTTTTTATTCTCTTCAATAAAGACGGAGGTCGGAAAAAAATTGTTAATTAACAACTGTTAAAAAATGAACTTTAAAACTTGTCTCCAACAGGAATTTAATCATTTAAGTGTTTAGAATACACCATTATTTTTTCAAATTTTTAAATTAAAACTTAATACTCAAAAAAACGAGTGGCGTACTCGCTTTAGAGGCGAAGAGCGCATGCCGTTGCGTTCGCGTGGAGCCCTATTTTCAGTGATTAATAAAAATTTTAAATAATAAAAATAAAAAAGTCCCAACTCCGGTAGTTAGGACTTTTTATTGGAGATTTTCTCTTTTTTAAGGAGCTTTTTTTAAAATTTCTTAATTATCCATAGTTTCGAATTTAGTAACAAAAAATGAAAATCCGTTTTTTCAACTTAATTTTTTAATAACTTTTACAATTTTTGCGTTCTGAAAAATCATTCAAATACATTTTTCTAGACATTATTCTGAATCCAGTAAGCTTGGGGTTACGTAAGGGCTGTTTGCACGTCACTGAGATTGTCTTTTTTCTTACCTTGGGACCTTTCAAAGTCAGTCTTTTAACTAGTTCACATCATCATGTTAAAATTAATATAAAAAAATAAAAGTAGCCCTTCATTGTTTTTATTAATGGAAACAAAATGTCATGAATTATTTTGTGCGTTAAGCACATTGTGTATTGTTAACTTCTTCTTCTCTGGGAGCCGTCTTGATTCACTACCGGAGGCAGCGCAGCCTCTTGGACTTTTTGTGCCTAATCTTTTATACCAATCCTCCCATTAGTCTCGTTCCTTCTACAAGTCTGTATAATCCCGAGACTGGTTGCTTGATATATTCCTGTGGGCTCATTTCCGGTTGCCCAAATAATGCCTGTCTTTTGTGATTCAATGCTTTACATTCGCACAGGATATGGTAGGCTGTTTTTCCCCCTCGTCGCACATTCTGCAACTTGGGTCCCCAATGTATAAGCCTATCTTGTGTAGGTGTCCTCTTAGGTTATCGTGCCCTGTTAGAAATCCTACTGTTACGCGAAGTCTTTTCCTACTTTGTCTGAGTAGTTCTTCCTTCGTTCTTTTGGATGAGCCCCTTATGAAGCTTTTTCCATTTCTAACTCTACTAAGGTTTCCCCAGTATTTCTCGTGTTTGTTTCGGATCCATTCCCTAGTTTGCCCTCGTGCTGTGGTCTTGGTCACTCCAAGGGCAGGTTCTGGTCTAAAGTATGGTGTGGATGATCCCTGTCTCGCAAGCTCATCCGCTTTTTCGTTGCCTTCTTTTCCCGAATGTTCTGGTACCCACAAGCGAGTTACTCTGTTGCGTTCTCCCAAGACTTCCAGTTCTTTTTGGCATTCCCATGTCAGCTTGGACGTTACCTTGGGGTTTACTAGTGCCCCCAGTGACGGATGTCTGTTTTGATGCAGATCCGCTTATTTTTATAAGCACTCTTGTTATTTTCTTTTGCACATTGCAGTAAATTTCGTTTGAAATACAGAACTGTGTGTTCCTAGTGGAATGGAGAATTGTGAATTCCTCATTTCACTGTACACGCCCGCTCCAGTCTCCTGCTCGGTTTTGGAACCAACCGTATACCAGATAATGTCTCCAACCGTGCCGGGGAGATCGGGTTTCTGCCACTCACTTCGATCTGGAATTTTTACCTCGAAGTTTTTGTTAAATGAGTATTGGGGAATCATCTGGTCTGTTCTCTAGTCCAGGATGTTGCCGCCAACCTGACTTTTTATGTTGTTGTGTCCCAAACTAGCGTTGACACCAGTTGGTTTATGTGGCAGTCGGAAGTAGATCATTCTTGCCTCCCCTATCACTATGAGGTTAAGTGGTGGAAGGTCCAAGAGACACTCCATGGCTGCTGTTGGGGTTGCTTTAATTGCTCCTGTTATAGCTAAGCAAGCAAGTCTTTGAACCTTGGCCAGTTATGTAACAGCAGTTCTTTGTCGCATTTTTGTCCACCATACCAGTGAGCGTATGTTATCATAGCCTTACCACCATGGTGTATAACCAATAAACCATGTTTGGTTTAAGGCCCCATGTTTTCTCATGAGCGTGTCTGATTAACATAAAAGTCATCTCATCTTTCTTTCTTATTTTCTGAAGATGTTGGTTCCAGGTAAGTTTAGAGTCTAGGACAGTCTTTCTCAAAGTGGGCGATAACGCCCCCTTGTGGGCGCTGGAGCCTAGAGGGATAAGGGCCCAGAAAAAATTGAGAGGCGCTGATGTGATTTAAAAGGCAGGAATGCTTTTAACTTCAGCTACTTCATATTTTAAAATTCACTGAAATTAAAATCCTCCTACTACACAAAATGTATTTATTAGTTCATATCTATATCCTATTTTATTGTTTAAATATAAAGTAAAAATATATTAAATATTTGTTATTTTTAATGCGTTTGCAACGCTATTATCTTAAGTTATTTAGTAATGGATATCAAACACTGAAAAATATTCGTATCTTCAAGTGTCGCAGGTGAGGTCCCCACCTCAGAAGATACATATTAAAAATAGGTATCTATTGTTGCAGCCAAGCTGAGCACTTGCCGAATGCGGGATTTTTTTGTACCTAATTTAGTCAAATTAAAGAAAAAATAAAATTCAAATTAGAAGGTTCAATAAAATTATAGTTCACGTTTGGCACGAACAAATATTGTACGATTTATTTGTGCAATCCTGTATATTGGGAACCTCTGGTCTAGGATGACACCCAAATATTTTACCTGGTAACACTGGTAACTTAAAACACCCTAGTGCGAATTGACATAATAAAGAAAAATTACAAAATAATTATGTATTAAAAAAATCCAAGTAATCAAACACAGTATTGTTATGTATAAATTTTTAAATTATTTTTAGAAATAAAATTTTTAAAACATTGTCATTAATTTTAAGTTTATTTTTATTTTCAAAAATTTGCCTAATTGAAGACACAGCAATAAGTATTTATTTATAAAATACAACTTGTTGAGTCGCTTTACTTTTGTAATCAGCAAAGTTGCATAATTAAGAATAATATTCAATAACAACTTAGTTTACTTTATAATATTTTTAAATGATAAATAAAGAACATACTAAGCACTATTTACCTATACAAATAGGTTAAGTGTTTTGATAGATAATATGTTTTAATTTATTGTTTTTGGTTTATTTTTGAAGTGCAGCGTTGCCAAAACCTTGGAACTGATAAAGGCATATATTTTTATTATACGTGACAGTTTTGCCGTATACAGAACAATAAATAACCACTGGATTTATATCTTTATTTATTTAGCTTAATAATTCAATAAAATGCCTATGTATTTACATAATACCAGGGGTGGATTTACGCAAAGGCTGAGTAGGCTAAAGCCTAGGGCGACAAATTTACGAATAATTTTTAAAAATATGTAATCGTAAATGTTAATGATATAATTAATAATTTTGCAGGAAAAGAGGTTCGAAAAAAATGTATGAATAGGGTTTTGCCTATAATGAAATTATATATTTAATTAAATAATACAATAATTTGTTTGTTTTAAAAAATTATTATTTAATTTTCTGTATGATTTACTTTTAGGACTTAAAGTTAAACGACAGAACCGTAAGCTATGTGTGTCGTTATTACATACATATAACGGTTTATTTTTAAGGGTTACAGATTACCCTATAAACAGCGTTTGTCGATTTTCTAAAGGTACTGTGATGGCCCACTAATGTCAGCGTCTTTTTATTGACTGTGTCTATCACCATTCGTTGGCCCGATATTAATCATCAGTTAATGGTTCGACAGAAAAAAGACATAATGATATATCCACAGTGGCCTATTAATTTAACTGAGTTACAAATCCAACGTTATTAATTAAGAATTGGCCCACTGCATTTATTCGTTACTCAGCATACGTTAGATCGTGTTTTTTTGCCCTTTGCCTAACCACCGACAACTAAAAGTGAAGCGTGCCACCATAACCTAACTTTTTCAGAAGCTTGATCATTTTTGTGAATGATTAGGGATGACGCGATCGGAAATTTTGTACCGTTTTTCGGCAGTTTTTGTGTTTTTTTGGTGTTTTGGCAAATGAAAAGTATATTATGGTGATATTTTATAGTTTTAAGAATCTTTGTTATTATTATATTTCGTATTATTATTGGCTGTTAAGTTAATTCTGACTTTGTTTCGTATTTTTGTAGTTAGACTATTTTATGACATTTTAAATTCATCTGCAAACCACATTGTTTTAAGTGTCTCGTTTGTCTTGTTGTGCTCAAGGCAATATATTATTGTTTTTTATGTATTCATATTTTTTTTAATAAAAATCAAAATTTTTACATTTTTATTTCATTTGGTTTTCCAGTGGTGTTCCAACAGTAAGCCTAAATGAAACAAGGTAAATATTAGTTACTATTTAGCTAATATCCCAATGATTTTCCAACAGTGGCCCTAAATGAAACATCGATAAAAATTAGTTACTATATCGTTAACACCCCAATGGTTTTTCAACAGTGGGCCTCAATAAATATATCAAAGGGTCAATATGTAGAAGTATTGGCAAACTGACTGATAAGTGTCGATGGGCCGGTGTGCCAAACGCAATAGGGCCTATGTTGGCACCAACATATATTGTGTCAATGGGCAGTTGAATAATTAAATGAAAAAATATATTGGGCCATTGATTTTCCATTATTCAATGTTTATAGGGTACCTACTTACCATCTCTAGATGTCGACTGATTATCCTTATATAATTCACTTTTAGCGTTTAGGGGTGCTTTTTCTCTAGCATTTAGAAAATATGCTTTTTTTCATCCTTTTTGTAAATAGTCATTAAAAATCCACCCCCTATACCCATGCTTTGCATTGTGACCACGCCGTTGCAGAAAAGGGTGGCAATTGCTGCATCCACTGCTGTACCATTTTTTTCTAGAATTTCTCTGAAAATAAAAATATAAACTGCATTGGTACGGAAATGGCTTACAATATTAACAAAAAATCTATATATTAATACAATATTAGATAGACATATAAAAAATTAAAATTATATTACTGACTAACTATGGTTCTTCCTATGGACCTGGTGAGATAAATAATATAATTAATTAAGGATCTAAATCTCTTAGTTGTCTGCAAGGTTGCCCAAATAATGCCTGTCTTTTGTGATTTACAGCTTTACATTCGCACATTATGTGGAAAGCTCTTTTTCCCCTCAACACACATTCTGCAACTTGGGTCCCCATTGTGTAGGTGTCCTCTTGGGCTATTGTGCCCCGTTAGCAGCCCTATATACTATTATTTGAAGTCTTTTCCTTCTTTATCTGAGTAGTTCTTCCTTCGTTATTTTGAATGGGCCTTTTCCATGTCTTATTCTACTGATGCTGATCCAGTATTCCTCGTGTTTGTTTCGGATCTATTTCCTAGTTTGCCATCGTGCTGTGTTTTTGGTTACTCCAAGAGAAGGTTCGGGTCAAAATATGATGTAGATGATCCCTGTCTCGCTAGCCATCCGTTCTTTTGTTGCCTTCTATTCCCGAATGTCTCGGTGCCCACAGGAGAGTTGCCCTGTTGCGTTCTCCTAGGACTTTTAGTTCTTTTTGGCATGCGTATGTCAGCTTGGACGTTACCTTGAGGCTTGGTGGTGCCCTTAGTGATGCCTGGCTGTCTGTTATTATGCAGATCCGCTTATTTTTATGAGCCCTTATAAGGTTGTTAAAAACTCTCCAGTTTCCTTTCTAATCGATAAATATAAGTTGTTGTAGAGGGTCATTCTACAAGTTCAGTGCAGATGCCAACCCAATATTTTGTACATTAACAATTTTCATCCCATCCGCAAGTTTGCTGACAGAAGCATCATTTACTTTACTATTTAGTTTCTCAAGCCAGATTTGAAAAACCAGCGCAAGGTGATGTAGATATTTCTTTCAAAGATTTTTTTAATTTATGGATTAGAGCGACAAAAATCAATGTCCTGTTTAAGACCTCAAAAATACTCATTACACATTGTTTTTTTCCCACAACTCTAATTATTCTTGATTTCATCCCAAAAAACCCGTTTATTTTATTAATGATCCCACATTTACAAAAAAGCTTGCTTCTCTTACCCACCGACAAGCTGTGGGGTAATTTCGCACTCTTATAGTTATTTTTATGACTTCTATTGTGTTAATTTAGCCAATAATAGTTTCACCTCTAACAGCTTTCAATAGAATAACACGAAGTACTACTCTCTCACACATCTTCTTACAGTCCATCTGAAGACGCTCCAAACTTCCTATTTTGCTCGTTTCTTCATTTTCAGAGCGTCGAGATTGTCGAACCTGCTATCTGCAAATGTTTTTTCTCTCCTACTTCTTTTTTTACTTAAGACTCCCAGGGTACGTTAGTGCTTAAGCTTTAGGCCTTCGTGGACTGTCCAAAGATAAAAATAAACAAGATCGTTTCTTAAATGCTGATACAGCAGAATTACCAAATTAAGAAAATACATTCGTAGAACTTAAAACAAACGAAGAATCAAAGGTTCAAAAATGGATACCAAAAGTTCTGACTTTAAAAATCAATACCAGTACTCTTACCTGGATGATGGAAAATTGTACAGACATTTTTAATTGCTTTTACGTCTTGGAATTTGGCTAATCGTGGGTTAAGTGTAGTATAGCAAATTTATTCCCAAAGATTTAATTTATGAAAAGAAACACATTGCACATGAGAGAGTCTGATGATTTGCGACTGACGTTGATAGAACCAGTGAATACAGCAGGAACCAGACTAGGGTTCATGATTTCTCGAGCTTATCAATTTCTCGGGTCTCGAGAATTCTCGAGGCTAATTTCTCGGGTCTTCTCGGGTTGTCGAGAAATTTACAAATTGCGTGTACTACACTTTGTAAACCGTCTGAACTCAGCTAGAGTCGAAACACTAATGAAAGTGTGTGTATTACAGTGTTGCCAACCAAGCTCGCTGAAAATTCCCAATTTTTCTGTGAAAAAATCCCTAGAATTTCCTAGATCAAAATTAAATAGAAAAATAATTTACGAAATGACTTTATTGTCAGAAAAGTTCAAAAAATACATAAAAATAAAATCTCATGGTAACAATGGACAGAGATAGCAAAATGAATTAACAAAAATAAAAGTTTCTAAACAAAAAAAAACAATTCTAAAAATTCTTAAAATCAATCTTTTTTTTATAAAGGTTTTCCTTTTTCATAAGACTTAAATGATTTTCATTTAATGAATAATTTTGGCAGCAGTTTTCACTAGAAAGACGAATTAAACACACTGCATTTAATGCCTCACTGGATAATTAATTTGCTTTTTATTTTTTACGTCGGTAACGACTGAAAATACTCGCTCAGTCTCGGCATTACTGTGGGGCAACAAATACACGAACTTGACATTTCTTTTTTCCCTTAGTATTTTGTGGGCAACAACCACAAAATACGAAAGGGCAACAACATGCAGAGATGCTAAGTAGCAGTTGATCTGTAATTCCCCGAAACCCGATACCACGATTTAACCCGTATTAGATTAATCAGCGCAACAAGAAGCAATTTTTGAAAAGATACAATGGTCAAACCATAACCAGGGTATAAGGATTTAATAGGTACTTGTCATTAGTAGTCCATTTAATATTAAAATTGATAAATTGACTCAAATTCTATAAATTGAACTGAAAACAATCCAAAGTTGAAAATTCCCTAGATATTAGATAAAATTCCCCTTTTCCCTATTGTAGGAAAAAATCCCTAGAACTAGGGAATAATTTCCTAGGTTGGCATTACTGGTGTATTACCTACTGTATTGTATTATGTATAAAACGACGCCGCCAGAGCGCTTGCCACGCGCGATCGGCGAGATCAAAGGGTACCACGGCGCTTTGGCCCGTGCCGCCCCGCCGCCCCGCCGCCGCGCGTTTAAAACAAACGGCAAACGCAAATAGTTTTATTTTATAATTTCATAGACTCAAATATGATTTCTCGAGTTCTCGCGTTTTCTCGAGCTTGATTTCCCGGGAACAAAGCCCAACGATTTCCCGGGAATTCTCGAGCCGAGAATTCCCGGGAATGGACCCTAAACCAGACATAAGCAAAGAAATTTCCACTTTCAATTGATTTAAAAAAAATCGAAATAATTGTTAAAAATCTTATTCCTTCCAATAATACCTGGGAAATAAATCTAAGAAGGTTATGTAAAGTTTTGAATCCGATCAGTCAAGCCGTTTCTAAGAAATCATGCTCACCAACATTGAAAACATAGCTTTAAGATAAACGCGTTTGAAGTTTCAAAATACGGATCTAGCGGTTAAAGAGGTCCTTACAAATATGCGTATATCTTTGAGAATATTTACCGGATCCATATGAAATTTTCAGACAATATACTTAGACATATGCACTTTCTAAAATTAAATAAAAAAAAAATCTAAAAATTCAACTAGGTATCACCTTTTAGTAAATTTTTCGGTCTTTTTAATTTCTTAAATAGATAAAATGTAATATTAAAGGTAATTATTATCTTTAAAAATATCCTAATACTTCGGATTATTGTTTAAAAGGGGACAAATGTTTCATTTTGGTTATCCAGAAAAAGTAAGGAACCTCTGTCTTAAATTGTAACGACTAATTTAGGTTTTTATTAAAACTGATACTATGTTAGGTATTCCTAATAAGCAAAAATATTTTTTAAAATAAAATCATTACAAAAACAATCAGGTACCTAGTAAAAATTAAAAGTTTAGGCGTGATGGTTTCTTTTATTAAATGTTTTGAATTTATTTGCATTTTAAAGCGTAACTTAAAATCATGTTTATAGTTTAAAATATATCATATTGTAATAAGTACAATGGATAGATTCATTAAATCTACCTACTGTACTTGTTTCAATACAAAACAAATGTAACCTTCAAAAAACCAGTTCTCACTTGATTTATTATCTAACCAACTGTGTCTACGATTAAGATTGTTTGTGTTTTTATCAAATCAATAACCTCCAATTTTTAAAAACAAAGGCTAATTAAAAATTTATTTATAGTGGACTTCGTAAGAGGCACCTGGCAAGAGAATACAATACCAAATAATATAAAACGCATTGTTAAACAAAAGCATTAAGTTAGATATTTTTTTCAAAACAAAAATTTGAAAATATATTTTATTAAATATAATTCCAGGGACCTTATATTTGAATGGTCATATAAAACACATATACACAAAATTAAAATTAAAAACGATTAGAAGTATTTTTGAGTCACGTTGTCAAGAATTTGGCAAAAAACTTTTGATTTATTTTCTTGTGTTATAAGGGATGAGAAGATTCAAACAAGGAGATGGTTGGACCAGAATCATTTTAAGGGATTTCTGGTAGTTTTTTTGGAATATCTATCAAAAACTGGATGGACGAATCCCGTAGGTGGTGGTTATCAATATCAGGGCATCAGCAGCTTTTTGGTCAAAATTTAACTTAGATTTGCTGAATTACAGTAGCAAAAGCAGTAAGGATAGTTTGAAGGTCTGCTTACAGGTCTTTAAAGGTTGATTTAGCACAGGGAAATGATGAGCCCAATGAAATACAACCGCGTTAAGTTTGCAGTAGAAGAGAGTGAGTGTGCTTAATTCAATTAAAAAATAACAATCCACCAGCATTTTCAAATAATAATATATCGATGATTGCAAACAAACAAATCTTTCAGAGATGAAATTTAAAAAGCAGGATTTAAATATTTTGCTGTTTTAAAATAATTTAATGTACCTATATTTACAAAACAAAAATATGTAAGAATAAATATATTTATACTGGTAAATTTACATTAAAACCAAAAGGATAGGGATCAATACACCCCCAACTACTTTCTTAAGTTGTGTGCTCTTTGGAGATTTTTTTTTCTTTTACTTAATTTTTTTAAATATTATTTCTAAAAATGTCAAAAAATAGATGAATTGTCAGAAAAGCAGTTGTTTCTTCACATTTATGAACCTTATTTCAGCAAAATTGAAAAAACCAAAAAATTCTTAAAAATAATTATTTTTATCAATTAGTAAAAAAAAACATTTTGTTTCAACAGAAATATTAATCAATACAAACAAATTCGTAATTATTTTGAATAAGTTAAAAAAAAACCAATCTGATAAAACAATTTGGTAATTGTCTCGAAAGTTGCCTTCTCTCCAATTTTGGTATAGGGGGGTTTTTTGGGGCGCTGATTACGAATCTGCAACTTTTCAGCAACGTTTCGTTTACGAGATATTCATCATCAAAGATAAAAATCAAACTGACCTCATTTTCACTATATTCCCCTTCTTTTTGTACACAATTTTTGATTTTTACACTAAAGTGGCACACAATATTTTATAAACACCTTTTAAAACCTTGTATTTTTATTTATTTTACACCTTTTTTCCATTAAATTGCGAACTTTCAAGTTCAAAGGCAGCAGCCATATTTGTTTACAAAAAGCCTAGTGTATACATGGTTGATGGTTGCCGACACGTTGGGGCGTATGAAAGTGGAGGTTTGCAATTAAATGGAAATAAATATAAAAACAAGTTTTTAAAAGATGTTTGTGAAATATTGTGTGCCAATTTAGTGTAAAAATCAAGAATTCTGTGCAAAAAAGGAGGAATGGTGTAAATAAGGTTAGTTTGATTTTCAACTTTGATGATGAATATCTCGAAAACAACGTCCAATTTTGCAGATTCTAATCAGCGCCAAAACCCCGTATACCAAATTTGGTCAAAATCGGAGAGGAGGCAACTTTTGAGACAATTAGGTACCAACTATTTTTTTGAATAACAAAAAGTTGTTTTTAAATTATTTTTTATTAAATTGAAAAAACTTGGTGGTACGATTCCAAGCCATTATTTGATTCTTTAATTTTAAAAATACTTATTTAAAACAACTTTGTTGTTTTTTTTTTGGAACGCAGTGTAGATTCTTACCAGATTTAAAAAAATATATGATTTCTTAAAAAGAAAAGGAACCCTTAAAGAAATAAAACAAAATAGATACAAAAAAATATTTATTTAACACTCAGTGTTAAAAAAACAAATAATACAGACGTAATCTGTATTTTAATAGTACAAAAAAAAACTTAGAAGTATTACAAAGAATAATTTATTAAATTATTTTTTTAACACAGTAAAAAACAGTCATAATAACCTCATTTTTAAATCAAAAACAACAATGTGTTGTCTAACTAGTAGGCCATGAAAGTCAGATGATAGGTGGCCATGAGAGTTCGAGGTAAAAATATCGTCGTCGTATCCGCACTTCGGCAGTGTGTAACGTCCGATAAAAAAATAAATCACAGTCCGGGTTAACTATAGCGTAGGAAAATCGTCTTTTTTTGAAGGAAAACCATAACTATGTGTTGTTTCACTCACGGTTTACGCTTTGGTTTTTTTATTGGCTTCCGTATTCATCAATTTCTGTACGATTTTTCTGGAATGACCGTTAGGGTCAAAATGGTTGGTGTGAGACTCCGCTTCTTTCTTTGTTCTCTGCTTACCGCTGTGGCCTGCATAAATGTGTTTGTCGTAGGCAAAATTGTAGTGCTCGTACTCATCAAAATGGCTTTCGGTTTCAGGAGATACTTTTACGTTTGTCTGCTGCATTTCACTAGAAAATTTTCACACTTGGAAAACACTTTTGCTTGACGCTTCGAACGATTCGATTGTTTGCTAGAAACTGTCGGAATGCGCGGAGTTGCCGGGGTTTTTATAGTTGCGCGCCGTGACGTTGCTAGTCGGGTTGATTATTGTTACGTTACTGCGATGTTGACACGTTTTCAAATGAAAGGGTGATCTCGAATATTCCAAAATTTCTCGTTTATTCTTGTAAGCAGTAATGAAAAAATATTGGGTGATTTTTCTCGCCAGATATCTAAATATTTTTTCCAAAATTATGGCAATTTTGAAAGATTTTTTTAAACATGTGTCATATTTGTCACATATGATATAGGTAGATCTATTTTTATAACAGGTACATTTATTATTTTTAAAAACAGGAATGGTGACAAGTTAATTATTTTTTTAAGTTGTTTCCTGAATTTACCTCAGCATTAAACAAGGTAACCGTGTATTTTTAAAATAACCTATATTGAGGCTATAGTTATCCGTATTTAATGATATAGGAGCATTTTTTTTATTTTACGTTTTTTTTTAGTTTTCTTTGCTAAAATGCTAAAATTTGGTCTGTTATCGTTATCAAGACCTTAAGTGACGACATATTGGTATGGCACATTGAGTTCGCGGACTTTGGCGACCTTCTTGACGACATAAAACAAGTATCAAAGTGGGGCCTATGATCCAGGGGCATGGATATCAATTACACGTTTGAAAATTCACCCCTCCTAAAACCTACACTTTAGGGATGCCATACCAAAAATTCAAAGTGGAAAATAACGATTACTATCAGCCCCCAAAGCCTCGCGTCTATAAGCAACAGTAGCAAAAAGTGTCAGTAAGAAATTTTGATGTTAAACAGCGCTGCCAACTTAGCTGTTTTCCCACAAGAATTGAAAAAAAAATGTAACAAAAATTTTTAAAATCGTCATTTTTGAAGTTTAAAAAATTAAATATAAAAGTAAGTAATTAGGCTTCTGATTACCCAGAAAAATACAAAGTGGTAGTATTTTTTGAACTTTATTCCCTGATTGGTTAAAAGGTGGGAAAGTCACATAATTAAGTACGGCTTCTCGAACGGCCAGACACGTGAAGGCAGACGTCGATGTTAAACGTATCGAGTGTATGAAATTTCTGATGCAAAATCTTACGAAAACCGTTTTTCCCGTTCTCTACTAACCAAAACAGCCAAAATCGTGTAGACGACGCGGGCGAAAGTAGTAATTTATATTTTTCAGCTATTAATAATAACGTTCAAAATATTAAATAAAGTATGGCACCACTGTATTATCAAACAAATTTGTATTAATAGAAAATGCTGTATAGCAGGAAATCTTGTTTTTAGCGGAAAGTTTGCACGCTTTATTTTGTTTTGTATATGTTTCATTTTATTGTGATAAGAATTGTAACATTATACGTATTTATAATTTACTTTTATTTTTTAGTAATGCGATAAGATGAACCTTGGAACCTTTTGTCAATATTTTTCTTTAAAGTTAGGTGTTTTGTTTTTTGGGGTTTATCATAATACGATAAAGGAGTTATCACTATTAATCATTTATCTATAATTAATTTTAACAATTGGATCGAGGTGGTAACGTTTTTTGTGTAACAGAAAATGTATTCTTAAAAAGAAAAAAATAATAATTAAAAAAATTCCTTGTATTTATAGAAAAAGACAAATTGCGTCCTCCGCAGTAGCTGCGGAGGACATTTTGGTTCAAAGGAGGACAGTCCTCTCGGCTATAAGACGGTTGGCAACCTAACCTAACCTAACCGTCAATTTAGGTAATTTGATGCTTAAACACCTCTAAGAAAAATATCAGGAATATCTCACCCGTAAGAATTTATAAAGTGGCTTTAAATCGGTCAGATGACAGGCCATTAAATATTTTTTTACTTACCTTTTTAAATATCACTAAATCAGAAAGAAGATATGATAATGCCAAAGCAAAATGATTTTTTTTTTTTTTTGAGTTCGCTGTTTTTACAAAGCTATTAACATTAAATGCAAAAATCTCGAAAAATAAAATAGTTGGATTTTTTTTATCATGAGACAGACCACAAAGGCTTAAGTACTAACGTACCGTGGATGTCTTAAGTGTGGTAAGAGGTAGTTTATTAAGACCAAACTTAAATATTTGGTTATTTAAAGGAAAGGGAAAAACCCAGGGCCGGATTTAACTTTTAGCCACCCATAGGCTAATATATTTTGACCGCCCTAATGTGTCAATATTTTTTAGATATCAGAACGAAAAATTTAGCATTAAAAGAATGTAAGCTTTACTAGTAGTTCTTATACAAATTTAATAAACAAATTTAACAAAAGTAAATCATACAAAGAATTAAATAACAATTCTTTAAAATAAACAAATTTCATAATATAAAAACATTAATTAAAATGGTAAAACAAATAAGTCTTTTTTTAACTATGTATTATTTAATTATAGGCAAAACCCTATACTAACATTTTTCTTCGCACCTTTTTTTTGCAAAATCGTTAACTAAAATTTACGATAACATTGTTTAAAAAATTAATCGTAAATTTGCCGCCCATAATATTTGCCGCCCTAGGCTTCAGCCTACTCAGCCTTTGCGTAAATCTACCCCTGGAAAGAAGGAACAAACAAAGTGGAAATTTCGGGGCCTCTCAAGTTGGAATGTAAAAGGATGCATAAAAGTGGCAATACGTGATGCTAGGTGGGGGCTATCAGGGGAGAAATTATAGTGGCCAGCTCCTCAGAGCAGAAGCCGTTACAATACGTATTAGAGAGCGGCAAATCTGCTCCCTCCTGTCGGTGGGCAAGAGAAGGAAACTTTTCGGTAAGCGCGGAATCAATAATATACGAACAGCTTTTCCCCAGACATGAGAACAATATCCTTAAGAGGGTCTGATATACATACTGAGTATACAGATAAGAGGGAGAGAAATACTTTCTGGCTCTACAGAGGAATCCAAGTTTTTCGAGACAGCTATAGATGTAACGTGTTTGCGGGCCAGTTAAAATATATACACAAAAGTAACGCCAACAAGGTTGAATGACTCTGTTCTGCATAACGCCCATATGTAAAGGATGAGCATTTGCAGACTTTTTTCGCTACATCGAACATGATTGTATTTTGGATGCATTAAACTGGACGAGTTTTTTGGTACCCCACTCTAACATTAGTTTAAGGTCCTGAGAAAGAGATATCTGTATTAACCAGCGCTTGTTTTCCCAATCGGGCTTAGAGACTGGCTTGAGAAATTGAATATTAGAGTGGATGGTACTATCGTACGCAAAACTTTGAATAGGATTAACTATGGAAGAGAGAAGATCGTTGATGTAAAGAAGAAACCGAGTTGGTGCCAGTATAGAGCCCTGGGGAATATATTTAGTCAAAGCTGGAAGAGTGATCATCTACCATAACTGATAAAGGCTAATTAGAAAGGAGTCTAAAGAGCCAAAAATAAAGTTTGGGTGGAAGACCGTAGGAAGAAAGTTTGTTAAGGAGCGCATTATGCCAGACCTGATCAGAAGCTTTGGATATGTCAAGAGCAACGCTCTGGGTTTTACCAAGAAACTTAAGGGATTTGTTCTAGTCAATTGGTTCCAGTTGTGTGAGACAGAGGAAAGAAGATCTGCGGTGGATCTTTTGTAACTGTGACTGTTTATCATGCAAAATGTTCTGTTTTCTGAATACTTAGAAACAGCTGAATAAAGGGAAATAGGTCTATGGTTAGAAGGGAGAGTTTTGGATCCTTTCTTGGGAATAGGTTGTATAATATATACGTCCAGCTTTCCTTGTAATTGTATTTTAACTAATTTTATTCTTTTAAAATTTTCTGATCCTAGCTATATTGTTCATTGTTTTATTATTTTTATAAAAATACAAGGTAACTAGAAATAATATTTATTCATAATAAAGGAAACTTTTAAATGCAACATACAAGAATGTGATTGTTGAGGATATTTAAACAAATCGTTGTAAATAATTATTTCAAAAAAACTAATCTGAATAACAATATTCTCTTGTTTCTATTTCCAAGCCATAAATATTGGTGTTACTTTTCTGTAGGATACTTGTGGCAGAGAAACAATTTTATTTTTAAAACTGAACCAGGTGCAAAGAAGTTCGTTGTTCTAAATTACTTAATTAACTAACTACCTACTAAATATCTTGCACAACAGTGTAGGTTGGTTAAAAATAGCTGATTTTTAATTATAAATATCTATTTAAAATAATACGGCTGACTTATATCACTACATAAGATATTTTCACTACCGCAATTAGTAGTCTATCCTTTTTAGATGTAAAAAAGCATTGGTAATATTAAGTTATAAAAAAAGAACCTGGACGGCGACTTTAGTAACCATAAATTATTTAGTAAAGCTTTAATTAAAAGGCCAAGAAAAAAATAAAGCGCGTGAAAACTATATTCGCCAATGTTAATTTGCATTTTTGGAATTCCGCATAGTCTAGTGGAGAAGTGAGATTTTTGCGAAAAATGGTTATAGTCTGAGATCCTAAGAGAGGTCGACCTTAACCAATTTTATAACCAAATGAAATATTTTTTAAAATCAAATTTCATACATAGGCGAATACATTTGACATGTATTGCCTATCAAAATATGTTTATGGCTATTTTTAATTAAAAAAAAAGATAATTTTATATTTGTACAATCCAAAATATTTTTTAAAACTTTTTTTAGAAAATTTAATTGTCTTTACTTTTGGTTATATAACATTTTCTAATAGCTGTTTTAGTTTTTGAAATATTAATTATTTAAATAAGTCTTTACATACAAATAATCCCTATAGTGACGTCATATTTTTTTATTTTTGGATCTTTTCTGCAAATTTTAAGTGATTTAGAATTCAAATAAATAAAATAAATTATATATAACAAAAAAACTCCAAAAATTGCATGATTAAAAAAATCTATTTTAGACTAAAATTTTTGGTCAAAAACACATTTTCGTTTATATCTCTTTTATTATCAGTCTTATTAGAAATATGTATAAAATCTTTTATATAGACAATTAAAAAATATTTATTTTATGTACATTTTCTGTACCTCTTATATTTTTAGAGATATATTTTATTTAATTTAAAAACAGTAATATCTTCAAAACTTTAAAAGCTGTAAGAAACTTTAAATAATATAGATTGAGTATTTTTACAAGGCCTTTAATTTAGGTTATATAATCTTTTCGTCTTAATGCAATACCTTTCGAGTTATAATCAAAAAACCGGGTTTTCAGGATTTTTTCATAGAAAGTTTTTTTTTAATTAATTTAAGATTTAAAAAAATTTACTAAATTATTTTTGACAAAAAAACTCTAAAAATCAGGTAAATAAAAAAAAATCTATTTTAGACTAATTTTTTTTCAAAACACATTTCCCTCTATATCTTCTTTATTGTTAATCCTATCATAAATATTTATATTACCTTTTATATAGACAATTTTAAAAGCTTTATTTTATGTTTTATAAAATTTTTTGTATTACTTATAGTTTTTGAGATATAATCGATTTTCTTTAAAACTAAAAACCGTAATATCTCAAAAACTATAAAAGCTATAAGAAATTTTATTAAACATAAATTGTGTATTTTTACAAGACCTTCAATTTAGGTTATATAATTTGTTTCTGTAATTTTCATATATAATATATATATACAGGGTGCCACAGATTCGAGTGCATGCATGGAGATCTCGGAAACCGTAAGAGATACGAAGTCGGTTAAATTATGGCAAAGTTGTGTATTTGCGTAACTAACCATGTCCACTTTAAAAAGTTGCAAAATTCCAAATACTTCCGGAGATATCCGGAAAAAACTGAAGTTTGCGGATTTTGTTTTTATTTTTTTCTGCATTTGCTGAAAGCGAATTAAAAACAAATGCCCAAACGACATTCACAGCAATATTTTGACCGATTCAAAAGGAATCCTACCAATTTTATGCGGCCAAGTGATCATCTTTAGTTGTCTATCGATCATTGTCTTCAATTACCACAAATAGCAGATGCGAAAGGTAACGAAAGCGACGGCAACCAAACGATTTTATCGACACGCCTCCTCGCTGGATGCAGGCCACCTCTCGGTCTAGTACGCAGTCCAGTGTATGGCTGCTCTTAGTTAGTTTCGTGTTTCCTGAACAATTTTCGAGTTTAGTGCGCGCTTTTATGTTCTTTAGTCTATCGGCATATTCAAAACTATTTTCATTCATTCAGTATTTTGTTTGTACTTGTGTATTTTAAAAATGCCTGGATTTAAATGTGTTTATTTGCACTGCTCTGAAAGAAGTGTAGGGAAAACATCGCTTTTTAGATTTCCAAAGGATGAAGCAAGGTATGTATTTGATAATACTGTTTTCTATAATTAAAAATTGGCATCTTCTACAATTTTGATAAACGGGTCACATTTTATAAAATGAAGTCGATGCCTGTTTATCATAGCCTTTTTACTTACAAACGGTTGGAATTTCTGAGCTGAATTTCCTACAAATACAGTAAAATATAATATCAGAATACAGAGGTTTAGTTAAAAATATAAAAAAGTTTTCGACAAATAAATAAATCAAATTTTCGATATTTCTAAAGTAAGTTTCCTAGTGCTGAATCGCATTTGAGTTTATTGTCAATAGACCCAAAATGTTTTTTGTTGTGTTTACTTCAGATCAGAAATTTGGCTCAAATCTGCTGGAAGAAGATCTTCTGCAAAAGAAGCCCACGAATTATAAATTGTGCGAAAATCACTTTGAAAGTAAATTTGTGTATGAAACTACAGCTGGCTTAAAGCGTCTTTATAATCATGCAGTTCCAACACTGTTTTGCGGCCCATCAAAAAGAAGTCACGAAGATACTTCTTTTGTTGAGCCCCCCAAAAAGATCACTGTATTATCAGGTAAGTACCTAATCATATTTTGCTTGTTTACTTACCAATATTTTTTCCTAATTGTAAAAATCCTCTTACTTATTTTAGATATACGGCTTGATGCCCTTTAAAAACCAACTACCGTCCTTGACTCTACACATGATAAAAAATGCTCCGAAAAAAAATTAACAGGTAAAAATTAAAAAAAAATTTCGCCAAAAATCAGATATAAAATATCTTATAAGCTTCTTGGGCACTTTAAAAGGTATTTTTTACTTTTAGACCTATTAACAGTTGAAACTCCATCGACCAGTTCAGGGTGAATCTTTCTGCTATCGCCGGTTCCTTCGACAAAACACCAAAGTTTAACCTCCAACTTCCTCACACTCTAAAACTAGGCCAAGATATAAAGTAATTTAATTAAAAAGAATATTTTATGTGCCAAGAAACAATCTATTATCGAAAAACGAAACTGTCACAGCTGCAGAACTTTAATAGTTTGTGCGACAAATTCCTCAACAAACCCTTTCGAAATTGTGAAAGTTCAGTCATTACTGAAAAGAGTTGCAAGACAAAACGGTATAATAAAGATTATAAAATTTGCTTCAACGCTGTACTTTTTGGGCCCAAAACGTATAGATTTTAGAAAAAAATTTAATTTTACCAACAAAGCGTAGTTTAGAATTAATGACCCGAAATTTCATTTGTAAACCTGAATTAGAAAATGAACATATTTTAAATTCTTTAAAACTGAAAGTAAAAACAATGTCGGAGTTAGACAAATACTGTAATATTTGTATAGATGAGACTTCCCTCAAGTCAAACTTGGTTTACATAACATAGGAAATGATACAAACGACTTTCTTGTAGCTTAGAATGTAGCTGTCATTATGGCTAGAGCTTTGTTTCATAACTGGAAACAACCAATCGCATACTTTTTTATTAACACCCAACTTAAGGCTCCAGAGATTCAAGTTGTACTTAATGAATGTATTATTAAATTATCAAATGTAGGATTATATGTTCAAGGTCTTATTACTGATATGGGATGTAATTTTATTCAGCTTTCAAATTTATTAAATGTTACCCCAGATAATCCGGAATATCCCATAGGTAACTTTAATCTTTTGTATTTTTTTGATACTCCCCATTTAGCAAAAGCAACCAAAAGTAATTTAATGCAAAATATATTCTGTTTCGAAAATAAAAACACATTCGGGAATTTTATTGAAAATTTTTATATCGAAGATAAAAAGTCGCCTTACAGATGCGCTACCAAACTTACCGACGCTCATATTTACCCATCTAACTTTCAGAAAATGAAAGTTAAGCTATCTCTACAAGTCCTTAGTAGAACAGTAGCTTGTGGAATGCAAACTCACATGAGTTTGGGGATTCTACCTGCTAAAGCTAAAGCCACTATTGAGGTTATAGAAAAATTTGATAAGTTGTTTGATGTATTAAATTCCGTAGATATTAATCATCCAAACCAGTACAAAACTGTATTTAAAGGCTTAGATTTTCAAATAACCCATTTAAATGAAATGTGGTTATTTCTACATAACTTAAAAATATATAATAAAAATGGCCAGGACATAATTCTCTCTACCTAATCTAATACCTCTAAATGTCGATTTCGTACCGGCTGGATGATAACAATAAAGGCGATTCTAGCTCTTTGGCAGCGACTTACTACGGTAGGGTTTAAATATATTAAAACAAGAAGAATTAATCAAGACTGTCTCGAAAATTATTTCGGCAGTGCAAGACAACAACAAGGGAATTCCGTCAATCCAACTCCTATAGAATTTTAACGGGCTTTTAGAAAACTTTTTGTCAAAGTTTTTTACATTCACCATATGAATTGTGACGACGACTTGGGTGTTCTTTTAGAACAATTAAAAACTCAAAAAGTTCTATTTTCCAGAAAACTATTACCCCAGTAAATAAAATTAATGCAATAACTCTGCCCGATTATGATTACAGAAACGAAAACTTGCCAACGCAAAATGCATTTACCTATGTCTGTGGCTACTTAATTAAGAAGGCTCTTAAAATTCATCATTGTGCTATTTGTTTACAATTTGCAAAACAGTCCGATATTGTAGACAACACCAAATTATTTTTGCAGTTTAAAGCGTATAATAATGAAAGTGATATCTATGGCAGTTTAAAATCGCCAAATGAGAGGTTTGTCCACTTTATTTATAAATTAGAAAATATATTTTTAACGTTATTTGACGAACTTTGTACGAAGGAAGGAATTTCACGTACGTTCCTTGAAAAAATGAAAACTGTAGAATTTATGCACCCCTGCGACGAGTTCCCCCTAGAGTATATAATAAACTTATTTATAAGACTAAAAATATTTTACACTATAAAATTTGTTAACCGAGATTTATGTAGTTCAAAAAAAGCAGATAAAACAAATAGAAAAATAAAAATTCTGTCCCATTTGTGATAAAATATGGATTTTTATTAAATATATAGTTGCAATGCAATGGCGCAGAGTCGCATTGGTGCGGTAAATCTTTACCCTATTTACAAGGTCACCGAAATCGCATCACTTTTATTAGCGCGCTTTCGCATCTGTATTTGTGGTAATTTGTGTAAATACCTTGAAAAAGGCAGAACAATTGCTTGCGAATATTACTCTAACCTTCAAATCATTTTTTATCAGGACAACGCACCTGCTCATAAAAATGTGTTGGCAATGGGAAAACTGCGAGATTTGAGGTACGATTTGTTCGACCATTCCCTCTATGCTGCTGATTTGGCACCCTTAGACTTCCATCTCTTTCCACACCTAAAAAACCTTGTTTCTGGAAAGCGCTTTACGTCCAATGAAGAAGTTGAGAGGGCCATAGATGAAGCAGACTTTCACTTCCGGGAAGAAATACTGCTGTTAGAGAAACTCTGGACCAAGTATGTTGAAGTCAAGCAAGATTATGTAGAAAAATAAAATCTTTTTTTAAATGAAAATCACAGGCTGTCCTTTTTAGGCTAAGAACTTTTAACTTTGCCCTCATATGTCGCTTGCTGCCATAAGTTTTTAAATTATTCTTGGACGTTCTTAAATCTATCTGTATAAGTTTTAAATATTAAAAACGCTTTATTTCAAATAAGTTATCCATTGTTTATCCTGTCGACTTTTTAAGTGAAAAATAAAAAACTAATAATTAAGGATATTTTTTTTTATCTTTTTAACGATATTTTAAGTTACTATGCTAAGGTGACCTGTATCAATGCGCTGTCAATGTTAATGTCCATTTTCACAAAATAATCAAATTAAATTACTTTACTTTAGGTACTAGCTCTTGCTTTAACATCTTTTACAGTAATATTTTTTTAGATGAACTTGTTATAAAGAATGTTGATCTTGAAACTGGTTTTCAATGAACTAGAATATAGATTAATAGGATTGATAATATTTCATGTCTGGTAAAATATACTGGGTGCCTTAAAAAAATATGTTAACACTGAACGCGACTGCCAAATAAAGAACAAAAATTATATCAACACTGAACGCGACTGCCAAATAAAGAACAAAGAATTAGAAAATGGCCTTGATTCTAAAAAAATTATTTTAATAAAATAAAGAAAGTCCCAATCCTACCAAAAACAGCAATAAAATAAGGGCGAAAAATCTCAGCTTCTGAAAGTACTGAGATGTTAAATTTACCTTGCAAATTTTTTACTAATATCTCTGTATTAATTAATGTATTTTTTTATTAATAAAGACAGTTTTTTTTATTAATACAGACAGATCAGTGTTAGATAATATATTCCATATTTTATGATACAAGGTACTTTTAGCCTACTCTTGAGTAATCCCAACATTTCACTAATTTGGACACACATCCTTAATTATCCGAATTAAGGCGATTGTACTGCAATGAAAAAATAATTCAAGAAAACATTTTAATTTTACTTACTTGCCTACTTGTGCACATACTGCAGAGTCAGCACATACTGCCGCCCTTTTGAATACACGCATAGCTGACTGAGATGGCGGCAGGGCTGATACAGGATTGGGTGGTATAAGCTGAGAATCGTCATCTTTAGATTCAACGTTTCCGAATGCCCCAGTAAAGTATGCTCCTATAATTAATCCTATGACTATCAGGATGCCTATGGTGCCAAGAACGTAGCGTTTTTTAATTTGTGGGCTGTAACAAAAAAAATATAGTAGAAACTATTGAAAATAATAATTGTAAGGAAATACTCCTATTTTCATAGGCGGATTGAGTGTTATTATTTAAATGCCTTTGCTTAAGATCCAAACATTTGTTTGTTTTATTTGAAGGAATAATATAAGCAAAAATACCCTGCAGAGTTTTTTGTTTCTATTTTCTTTAGAACTAGTAATTGATTAATGTGTTTACGGTCCACTAATGCAACACGCTGCTTAGATATTAGTGAGATTTCCCAAAATTGCGCACTTATAGCGTCAGGCGTTCTAAACAATGGTGCGTGTTCGGATCTGTGATTGTAATAGCAACGACATACGTACTTAGGAGTGACTTAGGTATCCGGGACCACCGTAGTGCCACTTAGATGCAATCCTACTACACTTGCTTTACGACGATTGCCGAAATTCGATATAATTTGTGATAAACTGTGACGAAATGTAACAGCCTAGCATAAATTTGGATCTAGATTGTGGAATCTGCTTCATGCAGAGGTCTTTTCTTAACCATTTCACCTCCAAATATTTAAGTCCTGTATTAATAAACTACCTCTTTCACATTGGTTTACCTCCGATCAAGTGAGCAGGTAAAAAGCTACAACCTTTTGAGAGATTGGAATTGTATGCAACTTTTTAACCATTTACCTGCATAAAATTGTAAGCCTTTTCGAACAAGGACCATACCTTTTCAGACACATTGGGACGTTGATCAAGTGGCGGTCAAGAGCTCAGGCTCTTGATGAGAGATCTTGATATTTGATTGCATTTTGGAGCTTCTAAATGTGCATTAAAATAGCTTCCTTTTTCGAACAAGGCCATATTTCTACAGTGACAAATTTGGAGAGTAGAGATCGAACGCTGTTAGAATAACACCGATACGTCACGGTTTTATACGGGTTTGCCTAGAAGCTTCGTGACTATGTGACCAAATTTACAGCTTCGATCATCAACATAAGAACATCTAGTCTTTCGCATCATCAAATAGAGTCGAAAAATTAATTTTCGAATGCGAAATAAAGTAAGGTTTAATAACACTAACAGAATTATACATATTTGACCCCAAAATTACACAATAAGGAAAAATATTAATAAAATTAATTGGATTCTCATCTTTTTTTTTAGTCCAAGTTTTTGCTGATATTATTAAGTTTTTTTGTTCTAATACTGTATGATGTCTTTTTAAATATAATTTAAATACTGTCTAAGAATTATTTAAATCTTAGGGTTTTCCACCAGAAATTATTTGGCTTCTAACCTAAAATTAATGTTTTTTGGAATTCATATTTCATGGACTGTCATCTTTTCTTCCCCTTAGTCTTTAATATGATATACTTCCTTATGTATGTCTAGATAACACCAAAGCAAAAAGAAAACGACCCACCCTGTAATATATTTGACCTTAAATTTAAAAAAATAATATGTCGACATGCTAGTAGGTGCTGCGTTTATTGACTTGACTCTAAAATATATGTGTATGGAATACTAATTAAGTTTGCGCTAACAGGACATTATTATATTTGCACATGTAAAGATTTAAAAAATTTATTTTTCATTTTCCATTAGAAAAACTAGTATAAATTGAGTAAGGGGTTCAGTGTGTTTGTATCCCATTTTTTAAAAAAAAAAAAAATAAAATAATTTGCTGTGCCAACTTTACCTCTAAAATACATCATAAATGGTAACAATATAAATCTAATAACCGGCTTTTATAGCATTTTTTTAAATAAAAACGCTTTTTCTATGGAAAATATTGTTTTAATGGAAATTCGTAAACATTATTTCCGTTAATAAATATTTTTTTGCGATATTAGAAAAATGTTTTGCAAAAAAATTATTTATAACAAATTAATGAACAGTTATGACAAAAAAGCCACGCAGATTTTATTGTTTTCATGCGCTACTCCGGAATAAAAAAACGTTTAAATTGGTTTATTATTAACGGAGATATTGCAATTTTTTTACACGACGCGACGCCTAGTTAAAAAATTAAGTGATGTATTAGACAGTTTTAATTTTACCGTTAATTAAAAAACAAATTAATATTTTTTAAAGTCAAAAAAGCTATCTTGGACCGAATGCAGTAGCGGCTCTAGAATTTTCAATTATATTTATCTAAAAAGGGACACATGGGACCTACATCAAATATATACAAGATACTATTGGCCTCAAAAGGGACACTCGGGTAAAGAAAATTTTTATTTCGGAATTTGCAAAAAAGGTTAATTTTTTTGGTATTAGGCTTTCTAATGCAAATTCTTTATTTGTACTTTTTTTTGTGAATCTGATCAAATTTTATCGTCAAATATGCAATTATTTTAGATGGCTCTAATTTAAAAAAAAATACTGATATTTTTGCGAAATTTTTGATTTGAAGCTAAAATTGAATTAAATTTACGAAAAAATACAAATGAAGAATTTGTTTTAAAGAGGTCCAATTTTTCTGGGGGGCTTACAAATCGGTCTTTATATGGAAGAGGGGCTCCACTGTTTTTTGGCAATGAAAAATCGAAATCTTGAAATATCGGGGAGTTTTTATTTTTATTTTATTTTACTTTTCATCGGATTTATAATGAAATATATTTAATGATCGAAAAACAACCAATTCATAATAATTTTTGCAATTTAAAATTCAAAAATTCAAAATTTTGACTTTTGACCGCAAATTTGAGGGTCTTTCGAAGACATTTCGCAATATTTTTTTTCTTGTTGCGTATCAAAAGACGAATACTAAAAAAATCAGAAAGCTTTTTGAAATTGTAAAGTCAAAAAATAAAAATTTTGACTTCTGACAGAAAATTTAAGGGTTATCCTAAAATATTTCGTAATTTTTATATTTCTTTTTCTACTTTTGTATAAAAACACAAACAATAAAAAAAAAAATTAAAACTCAGTTTTGACTATTTTTTTTATTTTTACAATTTTAAAAAATATGTGAAATTAAGAAAAAAATGAATCTTAATATTTTTTTCAAATTATTCTATTTTTGAAAAAAGAAAAAAATAGAAATAATATAAAAAGTTTATGGGTGAAGTTCAAATCTCTCAAATAGTCAAAAAATTAATTTTTCGACTTTTCAAATGAAAAAATCTTCAAGAAATCCTTGTTTTTGAAGCTAAACAATTTTTTTCATAAATCCGATGACAAGTAGAATATTTTAAGAAAATGTAGATATATTCATATTTTGATTTTTTATGGCCAGTGGAGCCCCCACTTCTATATAAATACCAAAGAGTCAACTTTTTTCGCAAATTCCAAAATGAAAATTTTCTTTGCAAAGGGTTTGAAATTATTGGATAGGAACTTGTTGAGTTCAATAAATGAAAATTGAGGGAAATGAGATTTCATGCCGGTTTTCTTAGTATACAGTATACCTTGCTCTGTAGGTAGCACCTAAACTTTAGACTGAATATAAAGTTCAGAAAATGCTCATTTTAATGTCCCTTAATTCGTATCTGGCTTGGGCTCTGATAGAGAAATGTAGCAATTTTCTTTGTTTAGTGAATAAAACACTGCCTACATTTTAAATTCTAAGACAATTATAACCTCAGAAAGTCTGGTTCATTCAGATTGCAAAATTATAAAATACCCCCCAATATATACGGTATTACGGCCCTGCTTAAGGTCTTTCCAAGTAAAAGAGTGTAATTTTCATTTTTACTTTAACTTTAAAAAGCCGTTTTAAAAATTCAAATCGGACCATTTGCCTAATATTCACGGCCCTTACAAGATAAGGTCCTAATTTGTTTATAGCGCGATTAAATAAAAACTATTAATGCGACAAATTTCATCTTTCGGCAGCTCAAAGTTTATGTTATTGACTATCATTTCCCCAAAAATCAGCCCTTAATATTATTAAGGAGATACAAATTTTTGAAAAAAGGTCTGTTTTAAGCGTTTTTCCGGCTTTTCTCGGTGAAAAATGGTCGAATCGGGATTTTTCAAAAACTATTTTGTAGGTTTTTGAACTCTCTACAAATGGTCTTGTATGAGTAAGGTGATATAGCTAGTACTTTTTGTTATATTTAAAAAAAAAAACGAAAAAAGGACCTTTTTTTAATAATTATTGTTTAAAAAAATACCTTAAAAAAACATGGTTGGATTTTTAATTTTAGTAATCTACAGGTTATTCCGGAAGTCATGGCGCAGTCAGATATCTGTTAACATTAATTACAAAAAAAAGCTCTACTGATTGGACTATTAGTGGACAGAAGCCGGACGTACAGCACTCAAAAGACAAAGTTCGTATGACCGTCGTTAAAATTATGCTATCTATTTTTAAGTTGCTAAATGTATTTTGCTTATTGATTACCTTAAAAAAGACAAAACTATAACTGACGTCAGTTTATGTTTCCATTTGATGGTAATTAGTTTCAAGAAAGGAGAATTTTGAGGTTAGTTAGAAAAAAACTGAATTTAGATTCGTGATCAAAAAAACCCGCATTGCGAAAATCATTTATCATATAGCGTTATTAGCTACATAAGGAAAACCTTTTCTGTTTGTAGTCTTTACTACAAAAATTCATTTTTCCACATGGCCCGCTAAGCCCTTAAATATCATTAAATTAACATTTTACCTACTAATAGTCCAAATAAATTACTCACTACTTGTCTTCCTCACTGCACAAAACCTCATTTGGTTTATTTGCTCTACATATACAAATATTTCTTATCTTATTTTCCTCTAAATTACAAGATATCGATCTGTTAGCGGTTTTCCTACATCTTCTGCGCAATAAATCCGCTTTCTTCACTACTTCGGGGTTAAAAAATAATTTAAAATCAACCATTCTATTTTTTTGTAACTTTTAAGTGAAAATTATACCCATAAAGGGTGAAAACTAATAATTTTATGGTTTAATCCGGTTGACATGTTTTTTGTGTAACGTGGAGGTTAGAAAAGGGGTAAAACTTGACATTGACGTTAAAGGGTCGATGGGTGTTTACGAGGGGAATTAAAAAATAGAGAATGTGCTTTAAGTATTTCTCATATACTGGCAACTTTAAGCGTAAAAGCCAGGGGACTGTGCGTAAAATTGGGGACAAAATAAACATTAGTATTTTTAGATGCATTATTTAATTAAAAAATAGATTCCTCTGATATTGTCAGTCAAAAGTTCATTAGATTTCAAATATTATAAGTATGAATTAAAAAAAAATGTGAGATAAACACTTTGGACCGCGGTGAATTAGGTCTAAATTCTTAATTAAATCTTTCTAAGTTAAGTACAAATTATAAAATGAACTATATTTTTCATATTATTTCGGCTGTGGGGGTCTTAAGAAAAATAATATAAGCAACTTTAGAAAAATCTATGTTAAATCACGGAAGACAATGTCCCAACTACATTATATGGGTTTTTCGGGCTTATTTGCCGTGGTCTGTTGGTATTTCTACCTGACGTTTCGTCTACTTTTGCGGCAGACATTATCAAAGGTGGGTCCGAGGTCAAAGTAATTTTTCTGACGGCTTTCGCTTTACTGCAACAGTAAAGCTAGTAAACTAATACCAAAAACCATTTAAATGTGATAATTTTTTATGTAAAAAGTTTATTGTTAGAGTGCCATATATTTAAACTAATTAATGTCAAAAACATACCATGTAAATTTTCGTCGATCCCGTAGTGGTTTCGGAATAAATCGTTCGTCCAGGGGAAATGCGTCATCGTCGGAATCTAAAGTGTATCTTCGTCCATTTTGAGATTTCATTTTTATCACTTATAATTTTTACTTATAACGCACTAACACACTATAAGATTAAATACAAAATAACCGAATAACCCACTTTTTCGCCATCACTATATCATTATTAAAACTAATTTTTATTAATTATTACGAACAAATAATTGTGATTTCCAATTATTATATGTTTAGTAAAAAAAAAGCATACTAATCAACATCTTTCGGGAAAAAATCAGTTGTCAAGTACTTCGTAAGTGGCTTTTTTGATTTACTAAATAACAAATTTATGCGTAATGAAAAAATGTGTGTGGAAATCAAAAGCAAACATAATTTGCCAGGTTAAAAAAATCTACTTGTAAGTAATTTTTAGACCACAGGTATTGGTTACACAACTTTTGTTTATTTTTTAATTATAATTTATTATAAGGACAGATTAACGGTTAGAATATATGTACGAGGTATATTAAAAAATGTAGTTAAATAAAAAAATAAATTAATCTGTTGCTATAAGATTTTTGGGATTACATATTATTAAAAAATTAAATTATAAATAACATATAGAATATCTTCAAATTTATCTATCACCTTTATTAGAAATTTTGTTTAAGATTTGGAATTATATACCTTAAAAACTGTTAAAAAAATGATTATAGTTTAGTACACTTAAAATTGCAATATTTAATTTTAATATGGGGTTCAGCAATCTCAAGAATATTAACACCTTTAAAAAGGCTTCAAAATAAAATTATTAAATATATTCATAAATTGCCATATCTTAAACCAACAATTAATTTGTATAAATCAAATAATTATTTCGGTATTAATTATATATACAAATTAAAAACATGTATATTCATCCATTTCCTAAAATAAAAAAACAAATATACTTTATAATATTAATAATACTCGTAACTAACATGGGTATAATACTAGATCAACAAATTTATTACAAACTATTCAAATTAAATGTAGCTTTGAAATGAGATTAATACTCAATAACGAATTAGAAATGTATAATAATCTAACAATAAGAATTGAAAAATAAAAAAAAAAAAAATACATATAAAAATATACATATAATGTGATTCTTTAATTAACGAGTTCTTGTTTAATAATTATTAATTTTTTTTTATTAGAATTATATTTCCTTTGATAAACTGTATAGTCGGTTGGAAATTAAACAAATTAAAAAATTAAATTAAATTAAATTAAATTTAATATTTCATCATATAAAAATTTTAAAGAATTTAAAAAAAATGAAAATTGAAAAATTTGTTTTCCCAAAACACCCTCGCTAATTAGGAGTACATTTTAAAGCAAAATTCTTTGGACAAAATCTGTCTGAAAATATAAATATAAAAAAGCGCTTTCTATTTTCTTTACCTTATTTTTTCCATTTTAAATAAAATTAGTTATATTAAAAGAGAAATAATATAATTTGTCTTACTGCTTAATATATTTGAATTGTTTTTTTCCTCTTCCTTAGGCGCCCTATATACAAACCATATACAGGGTGATTCACGTTAAGCGTCCTATTAAAAGTTCTGGAGAACCAAAAATAAGAACTTTTTAAAATTTGGCAAACGGCCATAATATTTTTTAATACAACATACTGTATTTTATCCCATTTTCCGTGAAAGTTTCTATTTCAAATTTTCCTGACAACAATAGTTGATGTCAGGTGTGGTTTGTTGTAGATGGTTTTTAAATGGAAAAAATTAAAATTCACTTGTATTTAAAGATCGGTGCCAGATGGGTATAGAAACATGTATGGACATTTTGTAGGTAAATTGTTGGTCTATTTAAAAATGGGATAAAATACAGTATGTTGTATTAAAACACCCTTTTTCAAGCCCGCCTTAAACCATACAACACACCCGTCCGAAAGCATATTACAAACTAAGATTCGGTTCGGTTAATCATGAATGCCGACGTTTATCGATCGAAGCGGACAGTAGTAAATTTATCAGTTCCCTGCCTATGTTTCTACTACACTGGACCGGTCTGTATATCTACGTTTTACCGATATCAAGGCCTTAGATTAAAGCTAAGTCACATATAGTAGGGGCAGTTTAGGTACACGAAGACAAGTTATTACATTTTTTAAATATTTTTAATACAGTTTGGACTTTCATTTTTATTGGTACCCTATTTTGCTTAATATAAGTACGCCTAAGCGTGTATAAATCCAACTTTCAAACACGCGCGTGTTTTAAAGGATACCATGGTACATTAATTAACAACACGAGAAATGTGAAGTCTAAGATGACATTGCCAACCTTTAACCTCGAATTTTGACAAAAGTCAGGCTTTTAAAAAATATATTGATTTGACATAAGTACTTTATAACATCAAATAAAATATTACTTTAACAAATTTTTTAAAACCACAAAAAATAGCGTAAATTATTCGTAGACAACCGGTCTTCAAAACACTTGCTCTATTTTAAGGACCTTAATATTTACTTATACTTAAATATACTATTATCGTTTAAAATTTGGAACAGTTTTTTACAAAGACCTAAAGGGATTTTAATGAAGGACGTTTCCTAAACATTCACTGTTTTAGTAGTAGTCTAAGATGCGAATAATTAGAGACGATCTTTACTCATCTGCTTAACATAAATAAATTAATTTTTATATACAGGGTGTCCTGATAAGGTCGTCCTACGGCGATATCTCGGAATCCGTTCATCGCATAGCTTTCCGAAAAAAATGTTTGTAGTGGCGTGACACCCTGTAAAATATATCGCTAATATAGCATATAAATCTTTTAGGTACATGCATTGTCTTACCCCAAAAAAATTTCTAGTGTCCAGTTTGGGTAGGCACGTAAATATTAAACCTTTTTTGACATGGTTTTGGATGTTTCTAATAAAACATAGTAATTAATTATTTGGCTCAAAAAAGGTAGGAGATAGGTATGGGTAGATGTTAACAAAAATTACTTAGAATTTTGTGTAGAATCCGAATATGTAATAAAATATAGGGTGTTTTATTTAAAATTGCAATGCTGCCATTGCTTTCGGGTAGATCCGGCAACGCCGCACTGGCCAAATTATTTTTAGAAGGTAGATTATTACCTATTATGGCCGTATGCCAAATTTTAAAAAGTTCTTTTTTTGGTTCCCCAAAACTTTTAATAGGACACTCAACGTGAATTACCCTCTATATCCCGATACCAAATAATTTATAAAGTAAGTCCAAAAAAGAAAAAAAGCATAGATAAATATTAACAACGGCGTTCAAACACCACTTGCCTTGAGATCAGCCAAGTAAAGGAATGCTGGGTACGGTCAGTAAGTAAATGGGTCACCGCCAGTAACACCCTGAGGCATTGGGTGTGGTTCAGAGTCCACGTTAAACACTGTAGGTCTTATCTGGATAATGTTACCCAGACATTAACGGAGGTTAGTTCAGAGTAGTTATTTTGTATAACCTCCGCCATGTGTAAATAATGCAGTGAAATGTCATATCTGCATGTTGCGGTACTTGCACAACGTTAACGGAACGAAAGAAAATTGGATTAAATATCTGCCACTGTACTTAAAGAAACTACATAAAATATCAACTATAACCTTTCGAACCCAAAGGTGCAATGTTTACTTAGTTGTACTTAAGCCACGTAGATATCAATATGCCCTCGTATTCTTCCATGTTATACTTTTCACATTCTTGATGAAATGGCGAATGTGTGCTATAAATCTGATTAAAATAATCAAACAAAGTGCGATCTACTAGTTACATACTTCATGAAATTCTAAATGAAACAGTATAAATTATGTGGTATTTTTTTATTTTATTGGGAAGAAAAACATAGACTTGAAGTGAGCATTGCGTCTGAGCCTTGTATCTTTCGATAGAATAGCAAAGTCAGAATTGTAGTTTTGGAATTGGCCAACTTTAAAGAATCCAATGTATGGGCGTCTGTCAAGCGATAACAGCGTTTACTTTTTGTTTGTTTTAAGTAGGAAAATGCTGATTTATATAAAAATGATTAACCAAAATACAATTGCAACACATTACTTCAACTTTGGATATTTTTTATTGCATACTAATGTCCCGAAGTCTAGACCATAAAAATAAACTTACTTTTAGAAATATCTCGCAACGCAGAGTAATAATTTCGTTTTGAAATATCATATGGTCCATTTGAAATGTATCTGCAATTTTTTAGCCATTTTCTTGATGTCACTACGATCGATGGAATTATTATACCTGATAAACTCCATCGACTTCTTAATTTTAAAAAAATATTTTTATTAGGTAGATATATTAAACTTATACAGTTTTTTCTTGATACGACCAACTGGGCTAATAGCCGCGATCGACCAGTCGATCGCGATCGACCCTTGGCCACCCCTGCTATAGACCGATATACTTTTTTTTTAGGATAGATAAGTGGTTTGGTAAGCATAGACGATCTATTAGGAAGCAATAGTTTTACAAATATTTATAAGACTAAAACAACAATTTCTAGGACAAGACAGCAAATATTTTGTCTACTCTAAATGTAATACTACCTGAATTTATAGTCTCTCTCAAAGTATACCGTGTTAGCTCTTGCCTTCATTTATGGATTATACTTGCCGACAGCAATAAAACTGCTGATTGGTAGGTATTAAAGGACAGAACATTAGGGACGGACTTTAATAATATAAAGATTTATAATTTATTGTTTATTTAGGTAAGTATAATCTTAAAATTACATTAAGAAATTAAATATATGCAAAGTTTTAATAAATTTATAACTGCATTATCTATACATAATTACATTTTTAATCTAAATATCTAAATCTAATTTTGTTTCACTATCAGAGTCATCATTGAGATTAATTACAATAGGATTTATGTCGTTTTGGATAGAAATGTAAGAGTTCTCAATTTTTATAATGTGCTGTAGTTAATTTTTCCAGCTCTGAACTGCTATGTTAGTAATTACATTTTTTATGAAATTTATAACACTGGGACTTAAAGTAGGTGTAACATTTTCTGCTCTGATCTTTGACTTTACTTGGTTCCACAAATGCTCTATGGGGTTAAACATACAGTGATACGGAGGAAGCCGTAAGACAGAATGCCCAGCCTGTTTAGCCAAATTATCACATACATATTGATTTTTAATTGCATATGAATTTAGGACTTTCAAAAGATGCGTTTTTTGTAACTGAATTTAAAATAAATATTATTTTCTAACAAATATTCCTGGATTTCAGTTTTTGAACTTGATGAAGCTGGTGCTTTGTGTAGCAGACGGCTTTGGTAGCTTGCGTTATCCATGACAATAACACTGTTGTTTGGAATATTTTTTAAAAGATAATTTTGAAACCAGTTTTCAAAAAGTTCTGCACCTGTATCCTCATGATAATCCAAGCTAGAATCCTTAATATTCTTTGCAGACAACAGCAAGCAGTTTGGGACAAATCCGTCTTCTGAACCAGCGTGTATTATGGTAATGCGTTTTCCTTTATTTGAAGGTGCTTTCGTCTGACAGTTTTAACTGGAATCAACCCATCCTTTGGATACTGTGTCGTGTGCATTGAACCATGTTTCATCAAGGTAAATTATGGATCTGTTTTCTAACCTATATCTTTTAATTTCTTGAAGGTAATTAAATCTCCAAGTGCGTAGTCTGTGCGATTCCATTACTACTTGTCTTTTGTCTATTTTTCGTATTTAAATCCCATTTTACAAGCAACTCTATGGAGGGTGGCACGGCTAATATTTATATTGGTTTCGTCCTCGCCTAGCTTCTTTTTCAGTTTATCCAAGGTAGGAATAACTTCGCTTTCATAAAGACAATATATTTTTCTTTTTATTAGGTCCTGATCACTATTGTCTATACGCTGAGATTGAAAATCACTACGTTTTTTTCTTTTGTTAAATTCTTCACTAATAATAATATCCCATATCGATGTTATTGGAGTTTTCGTAAGTAGACAGGTTTCTTTTAAAGCTTCTTGTTTAATTAGACCTCTACTGATTAAAGTTTCATACATATTTTTCACAACCTGTTTTGCATCTAATAACAAATGATTTCGACGCGACATAGTTATATTCTCGTAAAACAACTTTTTCGAAACGCACAGTAAAAACGGTTATTCAACACTGCCACTAAAATATTAGCCAAAATATTTATATGCCTAATGGTTAATACTCAAGAAATACCTGACCCACCCTTGCCCTTACGAACAAATGGGTTTACCCAATAACAATAGGTAATAAAATCGTTAAAGGTTTATTGGGGTATGGTCCGTCAAAAGCCATAACGATATACTTTGAGACAGACTATACCAATAAAATTATTTTTTTTTAATTTTTAATGCCTAATCGTAATCGATTTTATAGGCATAATCCCGAACTAAACTATTTGTTGATAACCAGGCATTAAATATTAAAAATGTGCTACGTTGCCCAGATTTTTTAATTTTTACTCTTTGTTTGTTAACGTCGTTGTTAAGTTCATTGTTCAATTTAACAACAAGTTCGTCACTTGGCCGTTAGTGTAACAAAATAATACTGTCAGTATCATTATTCTTCAAATTAAATTAAAGCTATGTTGATCTGACAACTTCAAGCAGGCAGCAATCTGCCAATACTTAAATTTCTGCCTACTGCTAAAGCACCATTACTAATAACTCTAAACTTAGGGAAAATTTGCCATATGAAGGTCTTTTATTTAGTTTATACATACATGTATATTTGATTTAAAATTATTTAGCTTGGTACTTACCATCTTTTTCTCTTAACTGAACCATCAACAATATTTAAAGAAGTAATAGTCATCTTGGTATTTGAGATTCTGTCATTATCTTCTAATTTTAATTAATGTCTGATCTGCAAAAAATACTTAATGTAAAACACCTTTCTGGATATAGTAACTTAATATTTAGGAGGTTTATTTTAATACTTAATACTTGATGCTAACAAGATTATATTTTGACAAACATATTAATAGTTATTTATGATATAAGTGGTAAAGGTACAATTTTGAGGTACGAATGTGAAAGTTCCTTAAAGTTGAAAACTCACATAAGTGCCTTAAAACGTACTTTTAACACAAATATACAATATATTTCTTCAAACGGAATAATGCAGTTAAACATTAAATTATTCAAAAATTTGAAGATATAGTTTTCATAGCATCGCGTATATAAAAATTTTGGAAGTTGGCATTTATTAATGTATTCTAGCAACCGTTGTTGATGCTGGTTGGTTACGGCATGTTTATTTGATACATCGTATCAGTTTTAGCTCGATTTAGTTTTTTCAACTTGAAATGGAAGAAAATGTAGGAGAAGTATTGGTTGCATCGATCCATTTAAAGAGATACATATATGTACAATAAATATAAATGTTAGTAAATAAACAAACTTCAAGATTTGACACTTTACTTTTAACATTAGTGCTTTAAAATGTTACTCTAAGGCACTAGTGCTTTAAAGTAACATTTAAGGCATCTAGATAGTGTTAAAAATTGAATTATTAACACGTTTGTAGAAAAAAGAAATTATTGGGTTTTTTATAATAAAATTATAAGATGACATTTATTAATAAAATTTACTAACATGCCGTTATGGATCAACATTTTGAAGTCAATAGAAATAGAGATAGAGAGAAGAAATTCAAATTGCTCCTTTCTACTGTTAAAGTTGAATGGATATACACCGGAGTTTTAACCCATTCAGTTTAAAAATGTTAGTACATACAGTGCGAGTTTCTAACTTGGAATACATTTAACAAATTAAAAACAAGTTCTTTTGAAAAACTGCTCGGAACCGTTGATACGTATTCTTAGTTGCCTTCTTTGTTATGGTAGAAATATTTATACAGTCTTTTCCAAATTTGAGATATTACGGTATCGATCCAAGATTTTTTAAAAGTATTTTTAGAGCGCATATTAAGGTATATAACTGCCCAATTTCAAATTTTATTTTAGTGTGGTTTACGAAATACTAAATAACGAAATTTTGCCTAAAAAATAAACTATATTTTATTCACATTGATAATGTTTCTTTAATACATGCTGAAAATTTGTGGCAAGAGGTTTTTGATCTTCGTGAATCGATCACGCATGTCTAAACTTAATGCAAAAAAAATTAAAACCTATTAATGACCTTGCATATTTAAAAGTCACACTTAATAACTTATAATGTCATTGCGAACAAGTCCGATACAATTTTTTAATATCAGCATCTCAAACCATCTTAACAACATGACAGCTATCAAATTTGATATAGGCTGTCAAAGAGTAACCACAAAAAAGCTGTCTTTTGCCTGTTTTTGGGAAAAGTATTATACAAGTATCAAATTACAAAAATTACCCCTATTTCGGGTTGAAAATTTTCGAAAAACAAATATGAACACAATTATTATCATATTTGTTCCATCACATTTATCTTAGTAAAGCAAAAGTAAGTACTTTCGTGATAAATAAGGATTTAAAAAGGTTAAAAATGCACCGTTAAGACCTCTAAAGCGGTAAAATTAACCCCGAAAATTACAAAATAAATCACACATTTTTAATAATTAATTTTGAAAACTATAAAACAACTATTTCTTCTTAGTTTTGTTAAAAAAACCCTACGAAAGGTAAAGTTACCCCTTATCAAGTAAAGGTCATAATATAAACGATATATATATATATATATATATATATATATATATATATATATATATATATATATATATATATATATATATATATATATATATATATATATATATATATATATATATATAATATATATTTATATATTATATATATATTATATAGATATTATATATATATATATAAATATAATATAATATATTATTTAATTACTATAATTTCATAACTTTGTTTTAATGTACTGACTAGGATATTTAGAATAAAAAAAATAAAATAACACTTTTTCAAAATGACAATATATGCGCATTACCCAGTTTTGATGTTGTTTTGGAAATAAAAAATAAGAAAATAAATTATAGTTTAAAGAAACTAAAAAAATACACGCTTTTATAGCGAACTGAACTAAAAAGTAGAAAATAATTAAATTATAGTAAAAAAGCGTGGGGTGCAATTTACTATATTTTCATAATACCTCTAATTTACCAATACCCATACCAATAAAATAAATGTAATTGTAACATTTAATATCAAGCACCCCACACTATTTTACTATAATTGAATTATTTCCTACTTTGTTTGGATTGCTATAAGAGCGTGTTTTTTGGCTTTTTTTAACAATATTTTATTGATTTACTAAATTTATTCCAAGTTAGTGACTCGTACTGTATAAGAAACTGAGGTTGCACTTTTTTATGTAAATATACGAAATGCTTACAGCAATAATTAACTGTTATTTACAATAACACTGACAAACATTAATTTTAAAAAAATTCTAATCAGAATTGCCAAAACTATATTTTTCTTCGTAGCGACTAATCGTAAGATCATTGCCGACGTTAATAATAGCGTGGGTTCGTCGGTTAATAAAAAGGCTATTATTAAAAAGTTTAATTGAAAAGGACCAAAGAAGAATTAATGATTTAATAGAAGGACAAAATATTTTGTTAATTGACACAATTAATTTGTACTAATTTTTAAATTTTGGTAACTATAACAGTATGTCATAAAATCACATGATTTTTATCAAAAAAGTGAGACATGAAACCCACACCAACTATATGCTATTGGTCTCAAGGGAAACACTTTGGTAAAACAATTTTTTATTATGAAATTTTTGTGGTTTTTTTAAAAACCACAAACCAAAAAAAATCAACTTTTTCTTTGCAAATGCTAAAATGATTTTTTTACCATGAGGACATTCGCATCTGGTATACAGGGTCCTGCAGCTCCCCTCCCGTCTTATGTAGCTGATTTATTACTTAATGTAAAATGCAGACGTTACCTTTAACCTACGGTGCATTTTAGGAAAATAATTTTGGTTATACACGGTGTCACAAAAAAGTGTGACGTCACGATGGTGCATTTTTTTAAATGGAACACTGTATATTTTTTTTGTATACTTAGGTACCTCCTGTGGTTATTTATATTCCTCCAAAATTTTGTCAACATCGGTTCAGTAATTTCAGAGAAAAAAAAATATATAAAAAAAAACTGTATTGCACCATTGAATTTAAAAATGAATAAAAATACCAATAGTGCTTGAATAATAGAATTAAACAAGAAGCTTATTAAGTAACGTAATATTAGTCGCTTAGGTCATGTTTGGTTAATTTGAACTGTACAGGGTGTCCAAAATTTAGAGTCAAACTCTTCAAATTTAAAAGCACTTTATTTTTCTTATTTTAAATATGAGCCCCTGTATATTTTTACGTCGTTAGATGCAGATTTAAAAAACAAATATTTTTACAATTATAACCCTATCGAAATTCCTAAGACATTAAAAGTTATTCGTTGAAAACTTATTTTAGCATGTATTTTAATAGTAATACCATTGAATAAAAATGATAGGTGGCTATGAAAAACAATTTATTGACATTAAAGTTTCCTTATAACGTTAATTATTACCTAGAAATAGGTTAAATTTACCCAAATGTTAGCCAAAAGTATTAAAAATAAAAAATTAGGTTTATTTAACATTTATAGGTTTTTCTTAAATTAATTTAATTCAATTAATAAATAATAATAATTTACTCAAATTTTTTAAATACGCCAAAATGAAATTTTTTAAGTTAAATAAACTCCAATGTCAATAAATTGTTTTTCATAGCCACCTATCACTTTTATTCAATGGTATTACTATTAAAATAGATGCCAAAATGAGTTTTCAACGAATAACTTTTAATGTGTTAGGAATTTCGATAGGGTTATAATTAGAAAAATGCTTCTTTTTTAATTCTGCATCTAACGACGTAAAAATCTACAGGGGCTTATATTTAAAATAAGAAAAATAAAGTGCTTTTAAATTTGAAGAGTTTGACACTAAATTTTGGACACCCTGAATTTTGAATTAACCAAACATGACCTAAGCGACTGATGTTACGTTACTTAGTAAGTTCCTTGTTTAATTCTATTAATCAAGCACTATTGGTATTTTTATTCATTTTTAAATTCAATGGTGCAAAACAGTTTTTTTTTATATTTTATTTTTTTTCTCTGAAATTACTGAACCGATGTTGACAAAACTTTGAAGGAATATAAATAACCACAGCAGGTACCTAAATATACAAAAAAAAACACAGTGTTCCATTAAAAAAAATGCACCATCGTGACGTCACACTTTTTTGTGACACCCTGTATAACCAAAATTATTTTCCTGAAATGCACCGTAGGTTAAAGGTAACGTCTGCAAAATATGAAAATTTTACATTAAGTAATAAATGAGCTACATAAGACGGGAGGTGAGCTGCAGGACCCTGTATATTTGGTGTCATATTTTCTAGATAAAAAAATTAAAATCTTAGGTGCGCCCTCGAAAATTTTGTTTTTCTTATTGATTTAAATTAGTGAGCATTTGTATGTACATACATATATAGACATTTCTTACTTTCTCTTGTAATCTTTGAGCATATAGGTACCTACCTAGAGGCAGCTTTTCGCTCGGCGTGCAAACAGCGTGCGTAAGAGAAAAAGTTCTATAAGTTAAATCCTCTCTCTCTCTTGCTCTGCGTACTGATTGGTTAGCAGGGGAGAAACCGACGATTTTAATTATAAAAGTTAGTTCTAAGTTTTTAGTCAAACGACGAAAGTAAAATAATCTGTTTGTGGTAAGTTGTGGTTAGTTGTAAATGTAAGAGATCTGACGTATTGTGCAATTCTAAATGGCATGCCTTACCATATCTGAATAAAGACTATTTTTTTATTTTAACTTCATGGCCAATACACCAGTTTGTAAGGCCATCATACCAAAAAAAAATATATTTTAACTATGGCAATATAACAACAATAAACATTAAAATAAAAAAATCGTTTTACAGATCTAATTTAACAAACTGACGGCCGAGTGATGATCGCGTTGTTAAATTTAGCAATGGACTTAGCAATTGTTAAAAGTTAACAACGGTTTAGAATGTTAGAATTTAGTAGGCAACCTGTCAAAATCTGACATTTTGTTAAACATTCTAAACCGTTGTTAACTTTTAACAATTGCTAATTCCATTGCTAAATTTAACAACGCGATCATTACTCGGCCGTGAGACTTTCTAATACCTAATTGAAGCTTGACTGGTCAAAGTCCGATTTCATTAAATTGAGTTTTGCCGTTTGCCTGACCAAATTAGTCTCTCCTAGGTGTGACAAAAATTCTTTAGTCAGAGGCCGAAAAACTACATTTGTTTAGGCTTTAACTAAGACTTCAAGTCAGACTTGAGGATTGACTAGTCAAACCTACGAACGCCGGAGCTTCGAGGATTGACTATAACATATACCAAAGATAATACTACTACGGATAGATGGTTCATTTAAATGGGGCGCTTTGAATCAGTTCGGAAATATCAATGCTTCCGTAAATGCGAATAAAATTAAGTCGGTAACCCCTGCCCCTGCGAAACGAGGTACGAAACCATGTGCGACGTTGCCAATGTCTGTCGCTTGTACCTTATTCGGAATACGAAGTAGCGAATGCGGGCGGCTAAACGGGTTGCGTATTTTCTAGTCGCGTTTCATCAGGCCAATAGTAAAGGCCTGCCGGCAACACTGTTTAACTTTCGTTCAAGGATTGAAATGCATAGCGCGAAAATCTCTCGATGGACATCGGCTCGCATTAGCCAAAGTCCATTAGGGGTATCAAAAATTGAATGGTTTATCTTATCCGTAGTAGTATTATCTTTGCATATACACAAAATGTGACCAAAATAAAAGAGAAATGCATTTTTCCTACTTTCCTCTCATTTAACTTTGCAAGTATTGTTCGTAGAGAAAAATTGTGGTATGAGAGAAGTTTAATTATTAAATTTCCTAGAAGATAAAAATGGTTAAAAAAATTTAAAAAATGCATTATGCTTGTTGCAAAACAGCAATTAAAAATACAAAAAACATAGTTTTTTTCGTGATTTTTTTGCATAACTTTTTAGTTATGCATAACTAAGTGGATTTATGTATGCAGCTATTATAATTTTTAAACAATTCTGCATATTTAGGGGTAAACGTTAGCTGCATATAATGGGCAATTAAGTATTTGTAAAGAGACCATAAGTACTACTTTTTTCTGGAAACCATCCAGAAAGTACTCATTTCCCGGACAGTTTTCGGTAAAAAGCAAAGATTTTTTGGGCCTAATCCGGTAAAGAGCACAACTAGTGTGGAAATCGTTTTTCTTGTACTAGACGGGAATAAGCTTATGTTTAAAAAATAAACTGTCCACAAAGTGGGACGATAGCGTTCACAAAATCCCCATTTTTTTTTTGTTTGGACCAACTGCTAGGAATTACCTACTAATTGTTCAACAAAACGAAGTACAGGGTGGGCCAAATTGGGCACTTTTAAAGGGAAACTCCCATTTTTAAAGAAGATAGATGAAAATTAATGTCGGTGTCTGGAGCTCAATTTTCGTCAATAACATAATGGTAAAAATCGCATATCGATATCTGTTACCATTTCTGAGTTACAGGGTGTTTTTCAAAAAAGTGCATTTTTTAAAAATCGCTGTAACTTTTTGCTATGGAAAATTTTGAGTTTCTGTAAAAACATTTCCAAAGCAACTTTTTACGTAGAATTTAATGGTGTAAATATATTTTTTTTACAAATAATAGTTTAATAGTTATTAACAGAAAAATCGATGTTTTATATGGGACACCCTGTATATTTTTGAATAATTGAAAATAACTTTAAATTACCTTTCCAAAAATATAGCACACTTAATATTTTTTAAAATGAAACTTATATTTACAATGAATGATGTCGAATTTTATAACAATGTAAACTATAGTTAGAATAAGATTAACAAATAAAATATAAAAAACAACAATAAAAAGTAATGAACCAGCGCAAGAGATTTAGCTACAGGAGATGTTCGAATTGTCGACCGGTCTCTCTTATGCACAAACGGCACCGTTTCCGGACATTTCATGCAGAATTCATCAATTCAAGAGGGGTGAGAGATGCAAACCCTTGCACAACCGCTACTTCTAATTCTCGTCTAGAACGTATAGGTAATTTAAAAATAAGTTCCTTCAGTCTTCCCCAAAGATAAAAAACCATGGGCGTTAAGTCCGATGACCTCGCTGGCCAACGGATGGGACATTGGTTAGCTATCCAATTATTGTCAAAGTTATCTGGTAAAAAATGACTAATAATTTCAGCGTTGTGAGGCGGTGCCCCGTCTTGCTGGAAAAATATGTTTCCGAGTTCCATTAGAGGTAGATCATCAATGAAGGGTTCCATTTGTTGCCTTAAAATTTGCAAATATCGTTGAGAGGTGAGGGTACCATCATAAATTAACGGGCCAATAATCCTACCTCTAAAAATACCTGCCAGACACTAAACCCAAATCTTCCTTGGTTTCTTAGCTCGACTACTGAATGAGGGTTTTGTTGCGCCCAAGTATACGAGTTATAGCGGTTAAAAATACCGACACTGCTTATATACGCTTCGTCAGCCCAAATACAATTCAGTGGGAAATCGCGCACACGGTTACATTTTTCCAGAAATCACCGACAAAAATCTGTGCGGAGTTTAAAATCTCCAGGTCTAAGATGCATAGGCGTGCGCAGGGTAAAGCTGGTGTGGGTGCCGAGGTAATAATAGTAATAATAATAATAATAATAATAATAATAATGCGCAGACACCATCAAACAGACCAGGAGAAGCTGCAAGCCTGGTTGGAGAAGCCTCTTCATAGATGTCACCCCAATGAGGTCAGCCAGGAAAATGTCGACAAGATCACGTCGAACTACTGGCTGACGTCGGGGAAGATGTTCCCAGAGACTAAAGGCTTCTTATTGGCTATTTAGGAGCAGGTTATTCCGACGAAAAACTATCTGGAGCATATCGTTAGAGACCCGTCTATAGAGAACGATCGATGCAGATATGGATGTTAAACATTGGAGACAATCCAGCATATAAGGGGGGGTTGCCCAGCGTTTGCAGCATCAGAGTATAAGGAAAGACACGATTCAGAAGCCAAGATACTCCATCAACAATTGGCAGAGAAGCTAAAGGTATGTTTCCTTCCACGCGGCCGCCGCATGCGTCTAACGCGCTACGTTAGCGGCAAAGCACTCCTACTCATGTTTTTAAATGTGCCTGGTTTCTTCGACTGCGATTGAAACGACTGGACTGCTGAAAAGCAGTGTAGTCGCAGTCGTGTCTGCGACTGATATTTTGTTTGTGTTGTTTTGTGTGAAATGTCCAGTGTTTTTTTTTAATTGTTAAAAATTGAAACTTTATTTTTTAAATGAGATCCTAGATTTTCTATTACGCATTTTAAGAGCTTTTAAGATCCCAAATCCAATGATGTTTCGCACTTATTCAAAAAAATAAGTTTAATGTTTTCCCAAGATCCTGCCAAAAATATATTGTCTGACTCTCTCTAACATATGGTTTCTTATGAAAATTGCCATTAATATAAATTTTTCGAATAAGTGCAAAACATTATTGGTTTTGGGAACTTAATAGCTCCTAAAATACGTAATTAAAAAGTCCAGGGCCATATTTAAAAAAAAACAGTTGATGACAGCTCAAAGACGAAACGTCGGTGTATAAATCTAATAACACTATCTTGTAGAACAGAAAATGTAGCAATGGAAATGTAAAAGTTATTTTGTTACATCGATTCAAATAAAGTCATAAAAAATAAAAACGAAATTGCGAATAATCGGTTTTTTCCAAAAGTAAGTATTCGAAAATTTTAAAGTTCTAAGGTGGCATTTTGATTAGCATCATATTGCGCAACTTTGCCTTCATTTAACCGACCTCGTATCTCTTCAAGTTTCCGAGATCCTAATGATAAGACTCGAATTTGGTACACCCTGTACAGATTTACCTTTATACAATGGCTAATTTTTCGTCTGGGGTTATTGGATATTCAATGTTGTCTGGGTCGGACTTTATATCGTCTTTTATTAAGTCAAGAACAAAACTAAACTCTGCTATATTCAGTCTAAAATATTTTCTAAATTTTACTTCATCCTGTTGCAGATGTCGATTTATTAATGTAGTATAACAACCCTCATCGCGTCTTTGCTGAAATATTGGATTTATAGAGGCATTGCTATGTTTCAGATTGGCTAATTGTAATAGTATTTCGTCATCCTCTTTTTCTTCTAATAATAAATATATTGCTAGATCATCCATCACGATTCTTACCAAAGATTATTCCCTTTCACTAATATTTTGGTTTCGCGAGTTTGAGCCGCGGTCCTAAGAAACCACCTGATTAAACGGCGGCCGCATGCGTTAGTCGCATTGCGGCGGTCGCATGCGACCGCCGCGTGGAAGGAAACATACCTTAAAGCTTTTACAGAATGAAAAATTGCCTTACTATAAGCATACTCCGGAACCTAATTTCGAAAACAATGAATTTAAATTGTACTGGGACAGAACTGTACTTACAGACCAAACTGTTGCTCACAATAGACCAGATATTGTATTGGTAGATAAAGTTTGGAGGAAAACAACACTGATCTATGTCACTATCCCGAACAACGACAATCTACGGGAGAAATACAATAAAAAGATTGCCAAATACAGAAACCTAGAAACACAAATAAAAAGACAGTGGGGAATGAATAACGTCCAAACGATCCCCATAATTTTATCAACAACTGGCATTATACCAAAAACTCTTTTACAAAACATCAAGAGACTAGGCCTCGGTGAACATCTGTATAAGGCTATGCAAAAGGCAGTGCTACTTGCGACCGCTCGGACTGTCCGGAACTTTGAGGGGAATACAGCAGAACCTAAGAGAACCTAGAGCCCAAAAATATGGAAAGGGATTCCCACAGGGCTCAATCCTTTGGATATCTGAAGATATCTGGGATGAGTTCCCCTTAGAGGGAGTGCAAAGCCGTGTGGCTTGAAATCATAATAATAATAATAATAATAATGAAGTAAATAAAACTATGAATAACAATATATTGATATTAGTACATTGTTATTAATAAAATTAATTAATAATAAATTAATAAGAATAAATTCTTAGGAATGTTTGGTAAATATTTATGAAATAATAACGGACTATGTACATTATATATTATTTATTATAAAATCATTCTTCTTTCATAAGGTACAATTTTTTTAAATTTGTTTATCACAGTACTTATATCAATATTTGCGGCTAATTCCTGTTCCACAAATGGAACCAGGAGATTTTCTAAACGTTCTTGGCCTATTGTGGATCTTAATTTTGATTTTACCATACTCATTTTCGAGAAGGTGCGTTCGCGTGTAATTTTTAAATCGAACCTTACCAAATAATAATTTTCATATTTTAAATACAGTAATCTTTTTCCGATTAGTGGGGGTGCCACGGCACCCACGGCACCCACTGTACGCACGCCTATGCTAAGATAATGGATGCACTTTTCTGGTCCTGTATGGTTAATATTTGTATTTTTTAAAGTTCGTCTAACATTAGTTCTTGCCAGTCCTGTTAATGTTTTCAATTTTCGTGTTGACGTTTTAGGATTATTTTGAACGGCTCCTAAAACTTCTATCTCTTCTAACTCCTTATCCCTATTTGTTATATACTGTTTTGACCTTTTTTTCTCAAACTGGCCACTGTTAATAAGGTTGAGTCGCAATCTTCCAAAAATATCTTTAAAAGGTTGTCTTTTTTCTGGATATTGGTTGTGGTATAAATTGCTTGCTGCTTCTGGATTCTCCCCGGCTTGTATAAAACAAACTATCATATCCCATTTTTCATAATTTTCAAATTTTATTTTAAATTTATTTGAAGGATTTGACTAAATTACGGCGTGTTTACAGTCAAAATCACAATTTGACAATTACCAATAAGCATTTGTTTTCTTTATCATGGCCGCGCCTCGCGGCGTCCTAATCCTACTTGTTCAAAGTGGGCGAACTATTAAAAAGTCTTTATTTCGAAGAGAACTCGAGCAAAATATTAAGTGTGCTATCTTTTTGTAAAGGTAATTTAAAGTTATTTCCAATTATTCAAAAATATACAGGGTGTCCCATATAAAACATCGATTTTTCTGTTAATAACTATCTATTAAACTATTGATTATAAAAAAAATATATTTACACCATTAAATTCTACGTAAGAAGTTGCTTTAGAAATGTTTTTACAAAAACTCAAAATTTTCGATAGCAAAAAAGTTACAGCGATTTTTAAAAAATGCACTTTTTTGAAAAACACCCTGTAACTCAGAAATGGTAACAGATATCGATGTGCGGTTTTTACCATTATGTTATTGACGAAAATTGAGCTCCAGACACCGACATTAGTTTTCATCTATCTCCTTTAAAAATGAGGGATTTCCCTTTAAAAGTGCCCAATTTGGCCCACCCTGTACATTCTGGACCTACATCATATAGATAGTATTTTATTAATATTATAAATACGCCAATTATATTTTTTTTACAAACAAAATACTGGTTAAAAAAACCCAACCCACCTGATTTTCTTTGTAATTTGACTGTGTAAATATGTGACACATTTTTAAGTCCTGTGATTTTCTCAGTAATTATTTCAAGTTTATGTATGTACGTAATTTCGCACTTGAAATACTAACATAATCAGCACAATAATAAAAACATTATAATAACAGTAATTTTATGTAAAAATAACAAATGAATATATAAATACAGAGCAATAAATGTAGTTATTTAATAGTATATTACGTTACAAGTCCGGTAGGTAGTACCTAGTGCCACTTAAAGTTGAACTCTAAGTTGTCCAAATCCAAAAGGGCTGACAGTTGGGTGGATACCGAGGGCAGTAAAACAGGCTCAAATTATACCGAGCGCTTACTTTATATAGGGTGTTTTTTAATTGAATCTCAATTGAAAAAGAAAACTTCATATGAACTTATGTCCTAAGCGTCCTAAGTTTTGAGATACAGAGTGGTAAAATTTTCCTAAATAAATCATTTATTCATAATATCAGTAATGCCACATTTTATTAAAATTTGGCATACAAGAGGCATTTTTTCGTGTACTACATTTTTTTTTTATTTTCACCAGTGGCGTTCGTACGGAATTTGACCTGTCTATTTTGGCAGATATTGATGGTACGTCACTAATTTCTCTTAGAATAAAAAATATTTTTAAAATCCTAAATCATTTATAAGCAAAGTTGATTACTTGATTTTTTTCAATCCGATGCACGGTTTTCACATAAAAAAATAAAAATCATTTCTCTGCATGATCATAACCATAACAATATCGGTAAACAATATCACCATGCAAAGAAATATCTAGATTTAATTTTTCTAGGTGAAAACCGTGCGTCGGAATAAAAAAATTATTAGTAGATCTGATCTCGGTTTTCACCTAGAAAATTAAATTTAAATTAAATTAAAAATTAAATTTAGATAATTCTCTGCATGGTGATATTGTTTACCGATATTGTTATAATCATGCAGAGAACTGGTTTTTATTTTTTAAGCGAAAAAAGTGTATCGGATTGAAAAAAATCAAGTGATCAACTTTGCTTATAAATAATTGAGGATTTTAAAAATATTTTTTCAACCAAAATAGGCAGGTCAAATTCCATACAAACGCCACTGGTAGAAATAAAAGAAATGTAGTACAATAAAAAAAATGCCTCTTGATACATAGTACATGTAAGCCAAATTTTATTACACTATCTAAAGTGGTATTACTGATATTAATAATAAATAATTTATTTTTGAAAATTTTACAACCCTGTATCTCAAAACTTAGGACGTTTAGGCCGTATGTTTATATAAAGTTTTCTTCTTAAAATGGACCCAAAAATTGCTCCCTTAAATATTAACATTCAATTAACAAACACCCTGTAAGTAAGCGCTCGAGATAATTTGACTCCATTTTACTGCCCTTGGTATCCACCTAACTATCAGCTCTTTTGGATTAAGACACCTTAGGGGTTCAACTTTAAGTGGCCAAAATGGCTGGCATATTATCGATGACGATTTTTATTCTAAAAACTTTGCACTTTCACCCCTTATTGGTACCTCCTGTATCCAATAGGTTGTCAGCCAATAATACTAAATGAACATGTTTTACGGGAGAAACTCAATATTACTGATGACGATGATTTTTCGGGTCTAACTCTTCGTCTATAAAGTTAAAAATTAGTGTTATATTACAAATTTTTTTGGTAAAATTGACAAAATGGGGAAAGATGGTGAAAATCTGATTCCTGATGAAATTTTACTTTTACAGTATTGAGTCCGGTAAAAATGTTTTACCGGAATTAGTCTGGTAAAACTTCTTTCGGACTCAATACTGTAAAAGTTCATTTTTCGGACTAAAACCAAGTATCTAAAAGTGCGTTTTACAGTACAGTGTGAAATAAATGGAACATTACAGTACCTGCTATCATATTCCGTAATATGTTGTCTAGTTTAGGTACTGTAATGTTTCATTTACCGGCCGCAAATTAGTACAGGTTAAGTTAATGTTTTGAATAGTATAAAATACAATAAATTTGCTATATTAAAAAACACAACAATTGGGTGCCATTTATTTCTAATTATTAAGCAATATTTAAAATTTTCATGACAACATTAAATACCTGATAAATATATTTATAAAATATTCTACTCTAAATTGTCAAAAAAACTGCTAATATGTTTTGGAAGAAATTTAGTCCCTATGCCCCTCCCCCCCTCCATCGACAGTCAAAGCTTTAGGAACTCCAACATTAAGTTTATTATTTAGACAATTTTTGAACAGCAACGGAAACGAAACGTCAAGTTTATAAATTATCTATAAAAACGTCATTTTATATTATCTGACTATAAAGCATGGTATATTTTCAAGAAATTTCAAAAATCACAAACCAATTTTTCTTAAAATTTTGACGCTTTTACTGCCTTACCAAAGCATCTTTAGATGTAATATATAGGTTTAAATCGACCTATTTTGACGTCAATAGTCTGATACAAAATTTTTTGGACACCCTGTAACTATTATGAAAATAATCTCACAATAAATGACATCACACCTTATGAATAATCCTGGTTCCAAGGTCTTTACGGAAAGTATCTCTCTTCTCTTGCTCTCTTTAAAAGCTCTTTATTTTTGAACTACAATTATTACATGTTAGGATAGTTTATAATACATAAATGAATTTCTTCAGTCTTGGTTGGCCGTAACTTCTGAAAAAAGGTTGGGTGCGTAAATGTAACCTTTTTTGCATTTTTCCGATTATATTTTAAAAGTCATATATATCGAAGAAAAAATCTTCTTTAAAAAAAGCTGATAAATACAGAAAGTATGATGCAGTTTTTCTATCATAGGAAACGGCATGATCTCAAAATAATGTATCTGTCACCAACCTATATTTATATATATATATATATATATATATATATATATATATATATATATATATATATATATATATATATATATATATATATATATATATATATATATATATATATATATATATATATATATATATATATATATATATATATATATATATATATATATATATATATATATATATATATATATAAGAAGATTCGAAATTATTGGGGAGTGCAGTCTTATGGGAAAACTGGCCTAGAGGTTAAGAAAAACCCTTTATTGTTTCGTCAAGCTTTCGTGTATATTTATACTCTTCCTCAGGACTCACAAAGTAGGTTACAAATTGTAAAACAGCTCAAAGATGAACAGGAAAAGCCCATTCAAGAAACAAACAGACGGAACACCATATTATTACACTAAAAACTAGGAAAGACAACCTTTGGTTGTTTCTTGAAATAAAATAAAATACTTTTCTACATTTTAACTTTTTTCGTTGGAGAAACCACGCGAACACGTTCTTGTAACAAAATAACAAATTTTTACAATAAATGCTGGAAATGTTGTCCATTACATTCAAAACATTTTAGAATGTGCTTTTGTACACGACTCGTGGTTGCTTTTTCAATTTGATGGGGATCCAGATCTTCAATACACCGCACTATTTGCCGTCGCAGTTCTTCTTTAGTAGGCACTGGAGTAATGTACACCCTTTCTTTTAAAACACCCCATAAAGAAAAGTCAAGCGGCGTGAGATAGGGTGATCTCGGTGGCCAATGCCCTAAGCGCCTAAACCAACGATCGTCGAACATTTCGTAAAGTTCCCTGGAAACTTCCTGGGTGCAATGAGCTGGCGCCCCGTCCAGTTGAAACCACGAATTCCTATATTCCTCTAAAGACAAATTATCGACGAAATCGGTAACAGTCGTCCTTAGTATTTCGAGATATCTCTCAGCATTGAGTGTGTCATCATAAATAAAAAAGCTAATTTTATTCTTCTTTAAAATACAGAAAACATTTAGGTCAATTTTTTCTTGAAACCCCATTTCTTTTGTCACGTGAGGATTATGATCAGCCCAAAAATGCTTATTCCTTCTATTAAAAATCCCATCCCTCGTAAATTTTGCTTCGTCGCTCCAAATTATTTTTGACAAAAATTCTGGATCCTCCTTTTAAATATTAAAAGGGTTTCGCAAAAATGCGTTCAAAGTCTTCCGCTTTAAGGGCTTGAACTTAAGTAAATTTATACGGATGCATTTTGTGATTTTCCAAAATTCGTTGTACTGAAGCATATGATACACCCAAATCTTCTTCTGCACTACGAATTGAAGCTTCTGGATATGCATAAAAATATGCCAAAACGTTAACAATATTGTATTCATTTGATGTAACAGGTTTTGGTAATGGTGGAGGCGCTTTTAAATTTGAGCCATAGTTAATAAAATTATTTTGTAGTCGTACAAACTTCCTCTCGTTCATTGGTGTTAATTCAGGATACATTTGGTTAAATTTTCTGCAACTTCTGGCAATGATTTGATCACATTGTCCGTGTAAAATAAATAATTTCATAAGAACTTTGTTTGAATAATCAATATTTGCGTTCACTTTGGGATATTTTTTTAAACACCGTCAATAACTGTTTATAAGTTACTTAGAAAAGTCACCAACCTGTCATAAGCTTGATATTTCCATAGTTACTTAAAATTAAATTCTTTAAAAAATATTTTTTCACAAAAAAGCGGCTTTATTAAAAAAACTTGATGATTTAGGTATAGGGACATGATATGTCATCTTAAAGCGTTCTTCTTTATCTTTTATTTTATGGAGTAATATACAGGGGGTTTCATTTGAAAAAATTATCTTTTGACCCCTTTTAAGAATAACGGAAATAATAGGAATTTTATCACGCCCTGTATGATATGGAGTCGATTTCTCAATGTAAATTAAATACATCGTGTCTGTCTAAACTACCACCAAAACATCAACGTTTCATGAATTGAGAGCACTAATTTACTTAAGTTTAATTAGGGCCATGTTTTGGACCATATTTAACACAAATTATTTTTTATCTCGAAAACCGATAGAGATAGGTATAGGGCAATATTAACAAAAAATTATTATAATAAAAGGGCGAATATAAAAACTTGATGATCAATGGTCACAAGAAAATCCGCTAATATTATGTATTAATTATCTGCTCTGCCCAAATAGGCTATAAAGAATGGAATATCTGGCAAGTCCTGTGCCCAATTTGGTTATATTGTCCCGTATACCTGCCCGCTGTGCCCAGGTAGGTATTGCTAAATTTGAATGTCTATTGTGGATATAAATTTGTCACAATTTGAACAAAAGTTGATAAAGATTCAAATAAAAAACGGAATGATTAAAGTGGGAATAAGTCCCTTGAGTTTCTAGGCAAATTTCATTGAATTTTAAGGAATGTCTATTGTGGATATAAATTTGACACAATTTGGACAAAAATTGACAAATAAAAAACGGAATGATTAAAGTGGGAATAAGTCCCTTGAGTTTCTAGGCAAATTCCAGATTGTTGCTCTTGACATATTTAAGGATTTCAACGAGGCGTATCATGATACGCTTCATTACAAACTTTCGTTCTATAGTCTTTTATCTAAACTGTTTTGCAAATAACTAGAAAAACCTTGTAATTTACATAATAACACTACATCCATCGCTACTTCAGCTTTGAAAAAGCTAGGCTTTCTCTTTCGAGCCAGAAAATATGTACGCCTTTCAAAAATGCATGTACCAAAAATTAGACCCTGCTTTGAACACTGCTTTCACATTTAAAAAATGGCGCCTCTCACAACTAAGCATTCATGATACCATCAAAAGAACAGCCGTTCGCGTTGTTACTGATCCTACCTCTACCAGGAACCTTCCTGCTTTTGCCACTGATAGGTTGTAGTAACATGTCCTTCTTTTATAGGTATTTTCACGGCTTTTGATCCGAAGAATGAGCTAATATAATTTCGTTACAAACAGCTGCCAATAGAGCCATACGAAGTGGCACTCTCATGCATCCCTTTACAAGCCATCTGAAGAAGCCATACATTTCCTCATTTGTTTGCACCTTGGCTTTTTTCCTTAGAATATCCACACTGCAAGCAAGGTTCGTTTTCAATAAACCCTACACAATCAACATAAGAGGAACAATACCAATAAAAGGCGAGTCTAAAGGAACCATTAGCCTGTACACTGACGGCTCTAAGACCAAGGTGGGCACAGGCTGTGGCATATACTCACCAACCATAAACCTGAAAATCGGATGGACAATGGGCGCCGAACCCAGCGTGCTTCAATCCGAACTGACAGCCATGACCATAGCGGCTTACGAAATTAAAAGCCGCAACATCGCCAACCATACGATCTGTATTTATACAGACAGTAGGCAAGCATTACTAGCCCTGAAAAGACCACGAATTACTTCGGGACTTGTACTAGAATGTCACCAAGCCCTGACTAACATCTCTCTAAATAATGTGGTCAACCTAGCCTGGATAAAGGGACATGACATATCTAAAGGTAATCATACCGCCGACTCGCTGGCCAGGGCGGCTGTGGAACGGAAACTAGTTGGTCCCGTCCCCACCACTGGACTGATAACAACAGCGATTAAAGACATCATTAAAGATAACTCCCATCGACTGTTTAAAGGAAAATGGATGATACTACGAACTGCAACTTTGCAAAAATAATGCGGAGCTATCCAGACAAGTCAATAGCCAAAAAAAACCTTATGATGTCCAGAAGGAACCTCCGAACACTAACGGGCGTTCTAACTGGCCACTGGGGGCTACGAGGACACCTATTTAAAATGGGTCTAACGAACACAGGATTATGTAGAGGCTGTGAACAAGAAGATGAGACCGCGGAACACATTCTTTGCGATTGTCCCGCCCTTACATTCGAACGGAACTCCATGCTGGGCACGAACTGGCCATTACTGGCCGAAATTGGGGAGATTCCACATAAAGACGTCGTCAACTATTTTAAATCAATAGGTTGGACGACGCAGTTAATCTCCCGCCTACAAGAGGAAGCACAAAGGACCTACTGAGGTCTAGGTGCAGTGGTATATTACCACCCTCTGAACATTTAGATCAGAGAGATCCACACTGTGAAACCTGCCTGCAGAAGTCGTTTCTTCCCCTCTATACCTTTATATCTTTAAGTCCCTTGTTAATAAACTGCCCTTGACTTTACTTAAAATACCTACATACGATGGTCCTTATGTTCTAGTCAAGAAGTGAGTTTTCTGCGAAAAATAGTACGAAAAATATGAGCGATGGCTCATTCGACGTGGATTACAATTCTAAGAAATGTGTCATGTCGATTTTTTTCTGCAAATAAAAATTGGTAGTTTTCGTAACAAAAAAGCCATTTTACTTTTTGATGATAACTGAAAAACTATACAAAATAGTGGGAATTGCAAAAAAAACTACCGGATCTCTAGCTTTAATATTTATAATTTTAATTTGTTGCTTGGAATCGGCGCGCCCGTTTGGGGATGAGTACGCCACCTCTATATTGAGTACTGCATCTAAATCAATTTTTTTAAAGCACTAAATATGGATTTAAAATTAAAAAAAAATATGGTGTTATTTTAACAAGATAGAAAGTCCTGGTGAAAAAAAAATTAAATGCATTTTTTAAAAAGCTAGCCTATTGTTAATTATTCATTTCACATTATAAATTTTTCGCCTCTTGGAGTCCTTTTTATGAGTGTACTCAAAAAGGTGACGTATTTAAAATTTGATTATTTATAACGAATTTTTTAAGTTAACAAAAATATACGATTTTTCATACTTATACCGAAATAGGCACGCGGAGCCCTAATTTCAGCAACAAATTAAAATTATAAATAGTAAAGCTAGAGATCCCTAAGTTTAGAGTTTTTTATCGGAAATTTCCTTCTTTTTAAGGATCTTTTTGCAATTCCCACTATCTTGTACAGTTTTTGAATTATCATCGAAAAACAAAATTGCTTTCTTTTTCGTTTTTTGTTAATAACAACTGCCATTATTATTTGCAGAAAAATTTACATAACTTATTTCTCAGAACTGCAATCCGAGCAATCGCTCATATTTTTCGTACCCTTCTAACTATTTTTCGCAGAAAACTTACTTCTTGACTGGACTATTAGGCTTTATTAGATTTAAAGTCAATCGGAATTGGGTAATTATCGTAATTAGAATAATTAAATGTAATGTAACACACCCTTGTAGAGTTAAGCCACGAAGATATATGTACAAATTCATATCTAATATCAAGGCTTATGGGAAATACTTTATATGAAAACATAAATAGTTCAAACAATTTATAATTATTACCTATTATTACAAATAAGAATACCATATTGAGAATTAAAACAATATTTAATTTTTGGGTGTGGTAAATCAAAAAAGCATCTGTTTAAAACAAATGCTATCTAAAGGAAAAGAATAAACTTTCACTACTTTCAATAACTAAAGTTAAAAATGAAAGTGATCGGTATATTATTTTATTAATATTTTGAGACAGTATTTTGTAGTTTTTCCAAAGAAGGTCATTTACAGTAGTATTTTTTCATTTAATAAAAGTTTAAAGAACATTTCAATTTACCGCAACACGATTTTAAAAATCCATATATTTTTTAAACTGTAGCCGCGGGGTTAAACTTTTAAACAAACACATGTAAACATAACTATCGAACAACTTTTATAACGTGTGCGTTTACCTACATAAGTGATTCTGTAATTGATTGATTTTAAAGTGTCTTACTAGTGTTCTGTTCTTCTTAATAATTTATCTCAAAGGTAAGCTCTCTATAAAAACATGTGTCTTTACCACTAACTTTCAGGACGCTAACTTCACGACATCTACTTACCCTACTCCAGCAATTAATTTTTCTCAAACACAATTGTTTAATTTCACTTGTTTCTCATAACATACTTGATTAAAATTGCTACAGATTTCCCAATAACCGCCTGGCAGGTAGAATATGTTATGAGAATGGTATTTTATAGGTTATCTTTTTAGTGGCCAGACATATTCAATCGTACTGTATGCGACTACCACGCGGTTTTAACTGAGGAACAAGAGGTTTTTATGTATGGTTAAGTCAATAGGCGTCCACGGTATTTATGGTAAATTGGTCTTAGTAATTTATGGACTTGAGTTATGTTGAATTAAACGATAGTGCAATGATTAGAGGAATGAATAATGCACAATTGTATTATCGCAGGTATTAAGAAGAATTATTGTTGGGACATGGTTATACTGTGTGAATGTAAAGTAAAGCCATTTTGTCAACTTTTAGAGGACTTAATAAAATACACTCTTGTGCAAAATTTTGCTTCCTCCACTAATTTTTTTTTTCTTGTAATAAAAATAATAAAGATCTACTCGTGACCCGTCAAAATACCCCGACTACCGACTACATAGCTTAAACAAATTTAGCCCTTGCAATAAAAGCCCCGACATAAAGCCAGAGAAACTAAAAGAAATTTCTTTACTTCAAAGGGTCAAATTTTTAGATTCTATGAAAATTTTAAACAAATATCTTATCCTACTAGTCCAGTAAATGAAGGGACAAACTGTAAATAAATCTGTACAGTTTTTCCTTGTGGCGCAATTCTTAGGTCTTCGGGGATGCTTTCGAGCGAAAAAAAGTTTATCAACATTAACAGGTGGGAAAGGGCTAAAAATGGTCCCTTAAGGCCTGAAAAATAGGTTTCCCGCTAATATATGCCAAAATATGCAAATTGGAGAATTTTTGTTAAGACAAAAATTAAAGATCGCCTTGTAATCTACAAAAATAGTCCATATAATTTTTTTCCAAAAAACAATAGTTTTCGGGATAACGGGACCCAAAAGTCCACTCATTTCAGCTACCGCTAGAATGCCGCTATCTTCATGGATTCACATATAAGCGGGCGGACAAATTGTTCCATTACTCGGGCAATAATGTACATTTTTTAATCATTTAAAGTTCATCGGAATGGGAAAACCCGTACCTATCATTGCATATGAGTTGGGGTCCATTCTGATTTTTCTAGAATATGAATGAATAATGCACAATTGTATTATCGCGGTTAGTTTTTTTTCACAATATTTTGGGAGTATCTCATTAATTTATTGATATTTTTTTGAAAAAATGGTTTGTTATTAACATTTATTTTTTATAATGAGACCTCAGCAAGTGTTCAATAATCCCAAAAAATTTTCTTTACCATATTTCTTGCGTTTTGATAAAAAATTGTTTTGCCCATCTGCATTTTTAGCCTACTACCACATCTATCCAGTGTGGAATGTTATAGATTTTTCGACGGCCGTTTTTGCGAAAAATATTGGTGTTGCGAAAAAAATGAGAGGGACCATTTTTGTAGATTTCAAGATTATCTTCATTTTTTGACCAAAAACAAAAATTCTCTAATTCCCATATTTTGGCAGATATTCGCGGGAAACTCATTCTTGGGACTTTGGGGGGGCATTTTCAGCTGGTTCCCACATCGGAATCGTGATAAACTTTTCCTCGCTCGAACGCCTCCGCAAAGACCTAAGAATTGCGCCAGAAATGAAAACTGTACAGATTTATTTACAGCTTTGGATACTTTCAGGTCTTCAGTTACTGGACTATACGTTTTTTGGTATGCTAAAAATAAATCTAAAATTAGAATTTACCTATTGCACATATATTTCACCCCAAAACCCCCCGAACCCTTAATCTTCCTCCTAAAGGGTAAAATTTCAGAATGTATAGAAATTCAAAGTGAATATCTTATCCTACGTTTTTTGGTGTGCCAGAAACTGACATAAAGTCAGAATTTACCTATTGCCCATACATTTCACCCCAACAACCTTCCAGAACCAATCTTTCCCCGAAAGAGTCGAAATTTTAGAATGTATATAAATTCAAAGTGTATATCTTGCATTTGACTATTGTCATAATAAAAAAAAAATCAAGGGTGAAAATCGAGCAAAACAGGGATTTAAAGGGATTGAATATAAAAATTTGATAAAAAAAATAACAACAATTTAATATGAGAACAAATATCCAGGGATTTTGGATATCGCTGAATTTAAATGTTAACATGCCGAAGGGAGTGAAAAAATGTTTATTTAAAAAAAAGGGATCTTTGCTTTCAAAAATATATATAGGCAAAATGTAACATCTGAATTCATATTCGTTTTGGGCACACCAAAAAACGTAGGATAAGATATTCACTTTTAATTTCCATATATTGCGAAATTTTCTCCCTTTGGGGGTTCTAGGGGGCTGCTGGGGTGAAATATTTGGGTGATAGGTAAATTTTGACTTCAGATTTATTTTAAGCATACCAAAAAACGTAGAATAAGATATTTGTTTTAAATTTTCATAGAATCTAAAAATTTGGAGGTGCTGGGGTAAAATCTGAGGATCCTGGGCAAATCCTGACTTTGGATTCAAATTCAGCGTCGAAAAATACATAAGGATACCAATGTCAGTACCCAGGATTATTTTTTTGTGTAGCTGTGTAAGCTGTGTAATTGGGTAACACTCCTTATTACAAAATTATTTATAATTTATAATGTAAATTTATAACAGATTCCTTTTTTTAAATAAATGTAATTATTTTGAGGAGTGTAACGGGATAAGGGCAGGCAAAAAAAAACACTATCGTATTTTTCTACCAACGTTTCGTGGCTGGACTGCTACTTTACCAAGGGTCAATACTTTACGAGGTCCATCTGCCTTTAAACAAATCAATATTTAATTCAAAAAAATTAGAAGGTTTCATGTTATTAGGAAAACAAACCTGGCTGTCAAAAATGATTAAAAAATACTTATAAAGGGTGCTGTAAAGAAAGATGGGAATTGCTGTTTTAGCCTCAGAATCCAAAATAAGAAAAAAAAATGTACATTTTTCATAGTAACTTTGAGCGCATTCTACAGATAAATAACCAAGATAGATATTAAACAAATAAAAAATACAATTTTTATATCTGGGGAAATATAAATGACGTTTTTTTTTTTTAAAACACTTCAACCAACCCTTTCCCCCTGCTTCCACTCACTTAAAAATCTTAAATGGCAATACACCTCTTGTGGCACCTCTGTGGAAAGCCTATGAAAATTGCTTAAATTTCAAAAAAATTAAATAAGCACAGAATGGTAAAAGAAAACCACTAATTAAGTTAATAGTAAAGCAAATAAAAGAAACAATTGTAAAGGCATGTTTTAATATTTCAAAAATGACAGCCATTTTGTTCCAAACAGAAGTAGAGGCGATGTTTAAATTCATCCACAATGTGTTGGAAATGTGTCTACAATTTTTCTCTGATGCTATTCTTCCAAGAAAGCTGACTGAGTTTTATAAGTTAAGGGTTTAATGTAACCCCATAAAAAGAAATCCACTGGTGTGATATCTGGTAATTTTGGTGGCCACTCATTTGGACCAATTCTACCATTCCATTTTCTTGGGTAATACCAATACATTTACTGCCTCGCAATAACAGCATAATGTGGGGGGATCCCATCCTGTTAGAAGTGTAGAATAGCTTTATTTAGATTTAAAACTTCTTCCTAGTCTATCTGATTTTCCACTTCGTAAACAATGGTCCGTTCTATGGAATTATTAGGTATTTCTGTGTAAGCTTGGCCAGTCAAATTTTCCTTAATAAAAAAGGCGTATTATTCGGTTTCCCAGTATTTCCGCCCAAATATTTAGTTTTTTAGGAATTTTGAGAGTGCTCTTCCGTAAAAAGATGTGGATTCTCGTGACTTCAGTAGAGGAAGGCCTATTAACATTTCCATTAAAAAATCATTACTAGAACAAATAATGTTCAGTGATGCTTCCCTTTAAATGCTTTATGTCATTATTTTGCAAAACTGAATTCGCCTGTTCGGATCATCGTCACCAAGTTCTTGCAAAATTATCATTTTGCTTTTTTAATATATGCCCGTTATTGTTGACATTTGGCGCGTAAATTCTTGTGGCTTATTAGATACCTGGCCAATAACTTCCACCTGCATTGCTTTGTACAAAGTTCTTGTTCCCTGCCTTATTATTACGTTTTTTTTAACATTTTTATGAAGCTTTTTAAAGAAGTGTCACAAGGTGCCACTACATTTAAAACTTTTTAAGGAGAAGGGAGTAGCTCTCCAGGGAGAGTAGTTGTGTTTTAACCTATTATTAGTTTAATAATTGAACATTCTCTGGTATCTTTTTATAAAAAATAAAATAGGATTTGTCTTTAATTTAAGGGTTGTTTTTAATTTATCCTCAACTTTTTTACAAGCATTTTACGTACGCTTTCCAAATAGGTGCCTTGAGAGGATGTTGCCATTTAGGATTGTCAAGAGAGTGGAGGTGAGGCTTAAGGGATTAGTTAAGGTCTTTAAAAAATACGTCGTTTATATTCCTTCCGGTTTTTTTGAAAAAGTTTTTTTATTTTTTGATATCTCTCTTGGTATTTTATTATAGCAGGTAGGAGTGACCAAACTTAAATATGTACAGTTCTAACTAAAAAAACAGGAAAATTTCAGCGGAAACTGGTGTTTAATGAGGGTTATAAAAAGGCCAAATTTGAAATAATCTGTTAATTCTAGCTGCGGTTGAAAACGCAGTTATCTACTTTTTGTCTAGGTACCTGTTTGGCGTCGAATGTTTTAAGGTAAGTTCTGGTTATTTTATCTTTGGCTCTTTGTCTTCGGGTTATCTTTACGGAGTTATTTCGTGTAAAGTCTGTTTTGTCGAGCAGCGAGAGCAGAGCTATTTTTACCTGTGCTTTTTAATGGGGTAAAAGATCTATTACGAAAGATGTTGACAAGCAATTAAATGGTAGTAGTAACACTGTTTTTTTTTCTATATTTGAAATCAAAAATACATATTTTTATCCTCTTTTTGTAGGTCACACTATACGACCCAAAATTTTGGTAGGGTACTCCATTATGATTTTTTAAATAAACAATACCCGGTGGAAATGACATGTTTAGGCATAGGTCAGGGTAAAAGACTCCTGATTTTTGTGGGCTAGTATAAGGATAAACTTTTACTATTATTTTTTTAGCAATTGTGCAAAAATCAGCCCGTTATTTATAAATTATCATTATTTTGACATGTTAAGGGTGTAGGTCTCGCTAAAAGCCCCAATCTTTTTGTAGACCCTTGACTGCATTTTAAAATCTAATAATTCAAGTAAAAGAGATAGGTTTAGTCATAAATTTCCCATACATCGTTAAATTGACATGTTTGATGCCCCAATTCAGAGAATTGTCGAAGATAAAAAAGTTTTAGATTACGCCAAAATGAATCAACTCACCAAGTTTTAGAGGAGTATTTTTTATTACAAAATTAAAAGCCGGGACCCTGACCTAGTACCATAGTATCTAGGTATGGCCGCGCCCTTGGCGGGCTTCCCCCCTTACACCGGGGGTTTGGGGAGTAGGGAATAGCTTCCCCAAATTTTACAATATTGGAGTGCAAAGTTGCAGATTTAAAGTTTTTTGAACCGAGGATTTCGTTTCTTTAAAACACCAATTTTGTTGTGGAATGAGTGTCAAATTCTATTATTTTCTTTATACAAAAATATTACCTTACTATTTGAAAGATATATAATTTACATAAAACAACATTTTGTATCTGACTGAAAAAAGTGGAACGTAAATTAACTATAAATCCTTATTTGCGGATGATTAAACTTGGAATAAGTTTGGATAAAATCGTAATTACAAAAATACTGTGCATGGCGGGCCTACTAAAACGTAACATTTTAACTTTAATAAATTAAATAATAGGCAACAAAAAAAACTAATACTGCCACCAATTTACCTGCAGCTTAAATATTAAAAAATAGTTACATTCTTACTGTAGGTATCACGATAAATTGATATTTTGTTAATAATTCATACATTTTTTTAGTCTTAATATATTAAAAATAATTAAATTAAGTGACTAAGTTAAAAATTTATTATAAAATTGTTTTGTTGTAAATTATTCATTTGATTAATTTTGTCAATAAAAAATAATTCACAGGTAAGGGTAGGAAATAGAACATCAACGCCATCCAGGGTAACATTAGGACTCAGACAAGGAGACCCCCTATCACCATTGTTATTTAATTTTGCCTTGGAATATGCAGTTAGCAAAATAGCATCGGAGCTAACAGAAGGTTTTGCTCATCAGGGTTCAAAATTGCTGTTGGCCTTTGCTGATGACATAGACACAGTGGCCCATTTAACAAGAGACATGCGAGAGGTTTTTTCACAGCTGGAGAAAAAAGCAGGTAATCTGGGCCTACGAGTAAACGAAGAAAAAACCAAATACATGGTAGTTACAAAGAATTCATGGCCCCGAATCAGGCAGAATATAACCCTTGATGAGTTCAACTTCGAAGTGGTTAAGGAATTTAAGTCCCTAGGAGCGGTAATCACGGATGACAATCGAGTAGAAAAGAATGTCTCAGCACGAATAATGGCAGGAAATAGAGCGTTATACTCTCTTACAACATTATTAAAATCTAGACTGTTAAAGAGACAATCCAAACTAACTTTGTACATATCAATAATTCGCCCGGTAGTTACTTATGGCAGCGAAACCTGGACCCTTAATCAACGGGAAATAAATAAGCTTCTTGTGTTTGAAAGAAAAGTTCTCAGAATGATATTTGGGCCCAATAGAGATGAAACAACGGGAGTGTGGAAAAGACGCCACAATGCTGAATTGGGGGCAATGTATGGCAGTGAAAACATAGTTAGACACATAAAAGCTAACCGAATAAGATGGGCAGGTCATGTAGTAAGATCAGAAGACCACAGATTGATAAAAACAGTATTCCTTGAGAGACTAGATGGCAGAAGATCAATAGGTAGACCGAGAAAAAGATGGAAGGATGCTGTCGCAGCAGATTTATCTAAGATGGGAGTCCAGCAGTGGCAAGTGGAAGCACAAGATCGTACGAGATGGAGAGCAATAGTGGATGCGGCTAAGACTCACCCAGAGTTGTAATGCCAGGGAAGAAGAAGAATAAAAAATAATAATAATATGACTGTGGTACTGACAAATAATTAAAAAAATCATAGACAATTTTGCACCCGTCAGGTAGCTGCTCCCTTGGCAGGCGCCCGCGCATAAATACGGCACTGTCTAGTACATGGAGGAAAAAAAAAATAGAAACGCCTTAAAACGAAACTCGAAAATTATACCGTCCACCATAAATCTGTTAAAGTCGCAGTAAAAGGGGTCAAATGTGCCCACTACATTTAAAACAATCTAATATAAACATATTTTCCTTAAAAGAAACTTTTAAATACACAAGTGCTGAGGTAAAAAAAATGTTTTTTTTAAATCAAGTAATTTGCGTTGCGATAAAATGCCAATTTAAATTACAAATTACACAATTCACTTGTACAAGGTAATAAAAATAAAAAATAAATCACTTTTTATCGAGCAATAAATTCGTAATATTTCAATATCGGAATTAGTCATTTAAAATTTCCTGGATTATTTTCGAAAATGCTTTACGGTGGACGTAATGAACGATAATATTTATTCGTCATTTTTCACAGATATTTATTTTAACAAAAAACATTGACACGACAAAGGTTCATGAGTAGGGACCGGACATCGATAAAAAACCATTACAATTTCGAGCTTAAAATGATATAGAATATACCAAATAAAAATGCAATAAATAACTCAAGTTCCTTAGGTATTTATGGTTTTTACTTTGGTATTTTTATTCGGTGTGATTTCTTGTAGAATAATACAAAAACCGTGACAATAGTAAAAAATTTAGAGGAGTTTTTGCAACAACAAAAGAATTAAACTATGATATTTTATAATGCTTTTATATAAATAATATGAAGTAAATTAAAATTAAAGAGACTTTTTGTCATTATAAATTTACAAATATTTGATTGCACCTCTAGTAGGGTTCATATTTATGCAATTAACTCCACGAACATAATTTTGTTGGTGGAAATGCAACTCTCCAAGTCCGGTACGAAAACTCTCCGGGCCTATTTGTTGTGAACTCGTAAAAACCAGTTAAGTTACATAGGGTAAATCGAGGGGTAAATCATATTATATTTGTGCCAAAATAATTTGTTATATTTAATCAGTTGTAAGTCTCTTACAGGCAAATAAATAATGAGTGCAAGTTGAAAAAATGAAGTTGGAGTGGCTCCTTCCATATTCTACTTTTTTATTTGAAAGTGAAAGAGGTGTTTTTTATCTTTGGACAGTCCACGAAAGCTGTGGTCCAAGCACTAACGTACCGTGGGTGTCTTAAGCGTGGTGAGAGGGAGTTTGTTCACACGGGACTTAAATATTTGGAGACTGGAAGAAGAAGGGAAACCTTTTGCGGGTAGCAGTTTCCATAGTCTGGATACTCTAGCGATGAAGGAGTTACGAAATCAGGAAGTTCAGGGCCTCTCTAGTTAAACTGTAAAAGGATGCATAAAAGTTGCACCAAGTGTTGCGCCGTTGGGAGCTGCCAGAGGAGGTATTATACTGGAACTCCTCTGAGCAGAAGCCGTGAAAATACCTAAAGAAGAGCGACAGATCCCCTACAGCTCGTCGGTGGGCAAGAGGACAAAGCTTTTCTGTAAGTGTGGGATTATTTATAAGACGAACAGCTCTTCTCTGAATGAGTTGTAGGAGACGCCATTCCACAGAAATAAGAACAATATTCCAAAGAAGTTCTAATTTGGGATACATAAAGGCAGTGGCGTAGTCAACCTTTCAGAGCGGGGGGGGGGCAACGTTTAAAGGGGCGCTCTATTTCTTAAAACATTTTTTTTAAAAAAAAACACACAACAATAAACAAACAAATCTATATTCGAAACTTTAGGCCAGAAAGGAAAAATAATGACAATATAAAAAAATGTTCTTACACAGCAGTTTTTTTAAAAAAATCTTGTAATTTTTGGCTGTGTGTTGCGCTAGCATCATTTTTTTTCATGATATTCCTTCCTGAACTCAGCACCTGACTTTTTTTTCTTTTTATCCATTTTTACTCTTAACAAGTTTACCCTTGCATAGACAATAAACGACTAAATAACACCACAAAGAGGAGAATATGAGTACCAGAAATAAATAACATACGTTTGAAATCTGCCGATTTGCAATATTAAAAAATAAAGTAAACAATTCTGGAATAAATATCCAATACCGACACAATAAAAAGAAATGCCGCCACAAACGGACGCCGCGCTCAGCGGCTTTTTCCGCGGTGTTAGTGCTTTTGAAGAGAATAACCGCTCCGCTGACACTGTAGAACAGAAAAATTATTAACAAAAAGTGTGGACAATTATTATTTTTATATACGGTAGGTTTGTTTGGGCGCAGGGGCGCTGGTCTAGAGGGGCGGGGGGGGCAGAGCCCCCCTGGCCCCCACCTGGCTACGCCACTGCATAAAGGATATACAGATTGGAAAAAAATATATTTTCTGGCTCAAAAGAGGAATCCAAGCTTTTTTAAAGCTGCTGAGGCTATGGATATAATGTGTTTGTGCCAGTTAAGGTTATTCTTAAAAGTAATACCGACAAGAATAAATGACTTTTTGTTCTGCAAAACTTTGTCACTCATATGTAACGGATAAGCATTGATAGACTTTTTTCGCGACAGCGAACCTGCCTGTGTTTTGAAAGCATTAAACTGAACAAGATTTTTGTAAGAAAGACATCCGCATTGACCTACGCTTGGTTTTCAAATCAGGCTTATTGACTGGCTTAAGAAAATGGTGCAGTTGGAGTTTGGTGCAGAATTTATAATTCTTAATTTATTTGTACAAAACCATATCAAATTGAGCAACATGTCAAAGGTTTACAACATTTAGAAAATATGTAAAGTTTTCCGGGGGCATCCAAATCTACAGAACGAGAACATTATGTATCAAACGCAGACTTCTGCATGGATTTGTGTAAGCCACGACCTACAATTGAGTAAAAGAACGTTTCTAAGGATCTCTGCAAATAGCTGCATTTTTTAACACGGCTTTAATTAAAATTCTTTGTAAAAAGCCGCCTTAAAATAAAATATTCATTTTTAAAAAGAATTTCTTTAAATAATAGAAAGCGCTAAAATGCTGTCTATTTGACCAGACCATAATATTCCTAAGTATTTCAGCTTCCTGAATCCGAATCCGGGGTCAGTTTTTCTCCATCACCTCAGAAAAACAAGATTTTAAGGTCATTTAAAGGTCAAAAGAGTGATATTTTTTAAAGCGGTACAACTTCTTGAGCGACCTTTTAACTTGACGGGTACTTGTGTAGCTCTTGAGTACTTTTTGGATATTAAGAAAAAGCTCTGTATCTCGTCAAGGACCAGCCCAGAGCCAGCCCAGAGAGGAAAAAGGCGCCGTAGGCGTTCTAACTAGCAAATTTCGATTTCCCTGCAAAGACGTTGAATTTTGACGATGCATTTGCTGTAAGTTAATGACGGTCGACCCAGCACTAATAGTAAAGCTATGTATAGCTTTGATTACTTGACAGTAATACTGTCAGTTCATAAAATCGAAATAAATTAAGGCGAAATATCGCAGATGTAGATACAGGAAATTAATTAAAAAAAAACTAAAAATATTAGTATTTTACAAATCACAGAATTGTTTTATTCCAAAACTTCAGATACTTTAAAGGTTTAAATAATACTAAATTTACTGTCTTTTTTAGCGACGATGGTGGAGATTCCAAGTTATCCCGTTTTTGACGTAGTGGGTGAGTAAATAAAACACAGAAATATTTTTTTTAACATTTATTTATACTAAAACATACTATGCCACTTTAGAATTTGGAAAAATGGATTTATTAAAAAATTATATCCTAAATGTCTTAAAATTTTAAATTTAAAATTCTTTCTGACGTATTTTTGGGAAACAAGTATTATTAGTTTTAAATACAAAGTACCCTAAATAAGGTTCATTTTTAAAAATTTTCGAAAAACAAAAGATAATTATCATCTTGGTTTTAAACATGCTCAAAAAGACGCACTTACTCTTTTTCTCGATGCAATCTTTCGTGCATGTAAACAGTATGTCTCAGTAAGGTGGAACAATATGGAAAACTTTTTTCTTATTAATTTTACAAAAAAAAAGTTATTCCTTATAAAAAGTTCTGCATCACCTAAAACCTAAAATACAACTATCAGATATAAATTTTTTCCAGGCGTATACGAGTTTTGTCAAAAAGTATGAATTTTGCCCAAGAGTAAAGTACCTTTATTTTTGACAATTTCGAAAATTGTGATTAAGAAAAGTTGATTAGAACTAAAAACCATGTTTAAATATGCAATAACACCCATTTACGATAAAAAAATAATTTTCTTTTTTGAAACGTATGTCTATAAAATAAATGCAAATTTAACTGTAGTTACATGTATTCTAGGATGCTCTGACATAGAAATGATTTGTTAAGAGCGGGAAATGCTTCCCAGCAACCGTCAAAACGCGTTGGAATTTATAAAGCACATAAAAATGGTGTTATTAAGTTATATTGTATTAATTCATAAGTAATAAAGAAATTTTTTTAAAAATTACAAAAAATTATTTTTTATCGTAAATGGGTATAATTGCATATTCAAACATGGTGTTTAGTTCTGATCAACTTTTCATAATAAAATTTTTCAAAATTGTGAAAAATAAAGGTACTTTACTCTTGAGCAAAATTCATACTTTTTGACAAAACTCGTATACGCCTAAAAAAATGAATATATAATAGTTGTATTTCAGGTTTTAGACCATGCAGAACTTTTTATGGAGAATAACTTTTTTTCGTTAATAATAATAAAAATTAATAATAAAAAAGTTTTCCATATGGTTTTAACTTACTGAGACATACTGTATATATATATATATATATATATATATATATATATATATATATATATATATATATATATATATATATATAAATATATATATATCTATATATATATATATATATATATATATATATATATATATATATATATATATATATATATATATATATATATATATATATATATATATATATATATATATATATATATATATCTATATAAATATTCTATTCCCATTTTTTCTCTCTTTAATAAAAAATCAGGTTCAGAGTTGAACTGAAATCGTTAAAATTTGAAAAACGCCCCGTATCTTCGAGGTAAATTACGTTAGTCGCAAACTTCTTGTACCTTTGTAGTTAGCTCGCAAACCAGGGGCGCACCCAGAAAAAAATTTCGGGGGGGTTATGAAATTACTGCATACCTACAAATTCTAAACAAAAAATTATTTCTCATAAACAGAATATTGCACTTATCGGTAAACAAAAATAAAATTCTACATTAAGGCTGCTCCTAGCATACACAAATTAAACTAAGTTTAAGAAAAAAAAAATAAAAAAAAATAAGAGAAATTAAACCAAACTAAGTTTTAACTTTTGAGGCTTTTGAACAAATTTTTCTAAAATATCTTCTAGACATGGGCTCAAGTTTCTATAATTATGTAAAAGAGTAAGACCATTTGCCCCTGAACCATTCTGTGAAATCTCGGCACACCTCTTTAAAGCGTACATTAAGAGCTGGGTAGACAGAGAGTTTCAAAGCTGGTGGGTACAAACACCAGGACAACGACAGGAAAAGCAGTTCATTAAGACCTGCTCGGCCAAGTTTACCTCGGACCTACTGAGCCACAGTCGTAAGGTCGTAAGGATAACGGTAGGTCAACTAACAGGACATTGCAAGCTCAACAAGCACCTGGAAAGAATAGGCCTGGTGGAGGATAGCCTGTGTAGGTTCTGCCAAGAGGCTGAAGAAACAGCCGTACCTCGGACCTACTGAGCCACAGTCGTAAGTTCGTAAGGATAACGGTAGGACAACTAACAGGACATTGCAAACTCAACAAGCACCTGGAAAGAATAGGCCTGGTAGAGGATAACCTGTGTAGGTTCTGCCAGGAGGCTGAAGAAACAGCCGTACATGTGTAGTGCCACTGCAAAGCAGTATGTAGGCTTAAGTTTACTAGGCTTGGTGAGAAAAAGCCAACACCGGCACAATATATGGAGTGGCCAGTGTCAAGACTCTGGAGTCTAGTTAAGAAGACGGGCCTGGACAAGGTACTCTAAAGAAATAAATCTGGTAAGGTTGCAGTGGTGGAGGTCATTTTTGCCATCTCCGCTCAAATAATCTAAGACCATTTAGCCGGTTTTCTGAAGAACTACTTCTTAAATAATTTTTCAGTCTAACATTCCCAATTGTCGCTTTGCCATTTCAAAATTTTATCACTATATCACTGGTTTTCTAATTTTAAATTAATAATAATAGGAACCCCGCCAAAAAATATACGCTTGTTTTACTTGTTTAGTTACAACGGAACAAATCGCATTAGATTTTTTACTGGCAACGGGGCAGTCGCCCGAATGGAGGGAAAACAGGAGACAATCGATGATCGATCAATACCCGGTTGCCAAATGTGTGTTGTGGCGATTCCGCTGATGGTTTGAGCAATTTCTCGAATTTTAGATTATTTTTTTTTAAATTACATAGTAGAAATTAATTGAGGGCTGCGTTTAAATACTTAAACAAAAAATTTAACTTTATATTACTTCATGACTCTTGTTAATTTATAGTTTCGGTAACTTTTATAACGGAAAAACATATTAATATTAAATTTTTCTAAAATTTGCAAAATAATTTCAAATCTGCTGAATTTCGGGGAGGTTTTAACCCCAACACCCCCCTTGGGTGCGCCACTGTCGCAAACGTGCCATCAGATTTGCTCTATTATTTATAGTTTTCCCAGTACCCTGAAAATCCATTGAAAAGGAGCCACCCTGTATTTTAGAACTTAGTCAGTTTTCCACTTGATGCCTAACCACTAACCACAACCCTTTTAATAACCAGTGGCAAAAAAGTAAGATGCATTATAAATTTAGTTACATATTTAAGATAAAATAAATCTTATGCGATTTCTTATAAAAAAAGAATAGGTAATAATTTGTTTTAAAGTATTTTAAATTCAAAATATAATATTTATCAATAATATATTTAAAATGGTCAGTTGTTATTATAAAATTTTATATATGTTTTTGAGTAGTTATTATTTTTAAAAATAATAAAATAAAACTTATATTTTCTTAGGATTACAATTGGATTATTGGCTAATAAAAAAAGGAATTAGTAATGATTTGTTTTTAAGAATTTTAAATTTAAAATATAATTTTTATTAATAATATGTTTAAAATAGTCAACTGTTAATATAAAATTTTATATATAGTTCTAGATAATTATCAATTCTGAAAATATATACTAAATATAGGTATATTTTTTCTTAGGGTAATATTTGGATTTTTGTTTTCTATAGCTAATATATTTTATACATGTAGCAACACTTATAGAGACAATGTTTAAAATAAAAATAATGATATTCCTAAAGCTTCTTAAACTTTTAAATTCCTTAGGTGGTAATAAATAAATAGCAAAAAAAATTCATACAATCAGAAATATGTCATAATCTGATATACCATATATTATCTGAACTCGAATTTAATTTTTCATTTTTGTCTTTTCTATTAAGAATTTTAATCACTTCTTAAACATAATTTAATCGTGTAATTTTTCTCTTTGACAGTTAAAAGAACACACAAGTGGCGTTTAATGTAACATCCTATCGCCGAGGAAAATAATTTTGCCTCTAAGTATTTGGAAAAAACATACTCTTTTTGTCACATGCCAAAAAACAAAAATTAATATTTTTTTAGAATCACTATGATTAAAGGAAAATTTTAAAGAAATACATTAATCTATGATAGATAAATAATATATTTAAACAAAGTTTAAGTTCAGAAGTATATATAAAATCAAATTCCTGACAAATTTTTGGGTATGAGTATATTTTGTTGACTAGTGGATATAATTACATTGAAATTCTAATAATACTGACATAGGTGAGGCTAAAATTGATGTATTGTACGTAATCCCTGAACAAGAGATACTTTTTACAGTGTCCGTCCAAAAATCTGTAATGCAATTTTTTAAAAATCATTTTCAATTTGACTATGGCACCCCATTCTTATAAAAAAGTGTGACCTTTCGAAAATAATGCCAAAAAGTAGGATTGTTTTTTAAAACATTTTTGTAAAGACTTAATAACCTTTATCACTTTTGCTTAAAAGTATTTTTAAATAAAAAAAAATTAGTCTAGTCTTTCCTTTTTTGACATTTTTTTTTCTCTTCTTCATAATAGGTCTTCATTTTTTTGTCTCGTGGACGGGTTGTCATATTTTTAAGTTTTGTGCAGAACCCATGCTGATTAATTAATTTTAAATGTGTTTTTGACAGCTTATATAGCGCTTTTAGTCCAGTAACTGAAAACCTGAAAGTACCCAAAGCCGTAAATAAATCTGTACAGTTTTTATTTGGGGCGCAATTCTTAGGTCTTCGCGAATGCTTTCGAGCAAGAAAAAGTTTATCACGACTCCGATGTGGGAATCCGCTGAAAATAGCACCCCCAAAATACCAAAAATGAGTTTTCCGCGAATATCTGCCAAAATATGCGAATAAGAAAATTTTTGTTTAGACAAAAATGAAGATCACCTCACAATCTACAAAAATGGTCCTTACCAATATTTTTTGCAAAAACGGCCGTCGAAAAATTCATAATATTCCACACTGGATAGATGTGGTAGTAGTAGTTTCTGACTAAAAAATTCAGATGGGCAAAACATTTTTTTATCAAAACGCAAGAAAGATTGTGAAGGAAATTTTCTGGGATCATTGAACACTTGCTAAGGTCTCATTATAAAAAAGAAATGTTAATAACAAACCATTTTTTCAAAAAATATTAATAAATTAATGAAATACTCTCAACACTGAAAAAAAAACTTTGACCGCTTTTTTCAATATTCTTAAAAAATCAGAATGGACCCAAACTTATATGCAATGATAGGTACGGGTTTTCTCATTTCGATAAACTTTGAATAATTAAAAAATGTACATCATTGCCCGAGTAATGGAACAATTCGTCCACTCGCTTATAAGTGCCCTCATTTTAGCTGCCGCGGTAGAGCGACAGCTAAAATGAGTGGACTTTTGGGTCCCGTTATCTCGAAAACTACCGATTTTTCAAAAAAATTATAAGGACCATTTTTGTAGTCTACAAGGCAATCTTTACTTTTTGTCAAAACAAAAATTCTCCAATTCGCACATTTTGGCAGATATTAGCGAGAAACCCATTTTTCGGGCCTTGAGGGGCCATTTTCAGCCATTCCCCACCTGTTAATGTTGATAAACTTTTTTTCGCTCGAAAGCATCCTCGAAGACCTGAGAATTGCGCCACAAGGAAAAACTGTACAGATTTATTTACAGCTTTGTCCCTTTATTTATTGGAGTATATTTACTTTAAAGGATTTTAATTTCTGGAACTCTTGCAGGTCGACCCTGGGTGTCTGATATAGATCACTTCGGGTATTATCGACTTGTACCGAAGTCAAACTTCAATTAATTATTAAAAGCTGTTTGACAATGACTTTTTGACAGACACTGATATTTTGCAGTTCATTATTTGGATGTGTTACATTTTTCTTAGCAACCTAAAGTGTCTTCTAAAAGCAGAAAAATTATTTAAAAACATATTTTTGTAAAAACTTTGTAAATTTAGTCCAGCTTTACCAAATTTTATTGACAAAGCCGGTTGAATCGGTTTAAATTTATTTATATAAAAAATAATGCAGTATTGTTAGTCAAGATCCTGAATTAAGCTGTTGTTTTTTGCAAAGCGTATTTGGGAACTGTTTCGTCACGGACACTATAGCTCGGCGACATTCCATCACTGACACATTCCATTACACCCCAATTTATTCCTTTGCCAATTCATCACATCGATTTGAATAAGAATAATAAAAATTTACTGTCGTTTATGTCATTGAAAAATGGTATAGGGAACTTCTCGAGGACTTCAGACATTCATTTTCCGGACACATGAATATAATTAACAGTGAGTGATAATACTACTCACTGGTAATGCAAAATGAAATAGCTTGTGGGTATAGGGGGGTGTATACAACGCAACCGCTGTAGGTTTGGGCGGACGGTTAGGGCGAAAATAATTCCCGCCATCTGAAATACAGGTAAGGAATATATGGCGCGAATTCTAGCTATTTAGACTGGGTGTCAGGCAGTTGGCAACGCAAAACTTATTAAAGTTAACAAAAGAATTTTTATTAATTTTTTTGAATAATTGATTTAATATAAAATATTATTTTTGATTTATTGGTTATTTACATTTTGTCTCTGGAGCCTGCAGCCCCTTCGTCCACATGGACCAACCGCCACTGGCTGTTCACACAAGAGATAATATGTGTGTTAAGCATCCTATAGATCACATGCATGATATTTTCCTTGTGTGACACCAAAATGAACTGTGATTAAAATTATAGGGAACCTCTCAGATAGTGTTAAGGTTAATTCTAATTAGTTCACTTTCAAAAGTAAATCCTTTTTTTGTGAATTTAGTCAAATTATTATTATATTTCAAAATATTTATAATTTTCTATAAATTAGACGCATTTGAAATATTTGCATTGCAAATTGTTGAGTAAAAAAAAATTAAGTGGTTACGATTTTTAGAAAAACAGATAATTTTTTAATCTAGGATTTAATTAACGGTAAAATTTAATCAAATTCACTAAAAATTCAAAAAAGAAGTTTTTCTTTTAAAACTGGGGGGGGGGCACCCAAAAAGTATATATATTTTTTGAAAATTTCTGGTATATATTTGGTGTCGGTCCCAAGTCTCACTTTTTGGAAATTAAAAGCTTGAATATCCTAGATGTAGATGCGCCACTGGTCGTAGTGATGGAATGTCGAGTGATGAAGAGTAATAGATCGGTTATATCGATTTTCCTTTATTTTTTTGCGTTTGGTTGTAAGCTTTAGTAAAATTGGGCAAGCTCTTCAGATTTATACAGCGAATTAGAAATTAACTCATAGATATACCGTAAAATAAAATAAGAATATACTGCAATATTTGGTGCGGATTTAATTCTACCATGATCAAAATGTGCACAATGTTACTTTTGTTCCTAATCATTATAAGATTTGAGTGATTGTTAAAAATTTGACCCTGTTTTGCACATTAACTAATTGTAATTATATTATAAACAAAATGACTCACTATTTTATTCGATTTCTTTTTCACTTTCCTTTATAAAAGATTCAACTATCTTGCCATCGTTAAATGATATTTTAATAAGTCCTGTCACTGCTTCGAAGGGCCGATTTGTATAGATTGGCCTTGACTCCCTTGGGTTGCTAATATAAATAATTTGACGCTGAAATGATTATTTTATACGAGGGGCTTTTTAGTAAAAATCTATGTAAAATAATTAATTTAATTTATGCATAGGACCTCGAAAAATTAAAACACAATCACTCGAACTAAGATAGCACTTATTGACAAAACACTAAGAAATTTGTCTTGCCATTCTAAAAATATAATAAAACATGTTAAAATAATTAGTAATATGCAAATACCACGAAAAACTCTCCCCGTAAATGCGATGCGAATCAGAGACAGCACTTGCAAAAACTACTACCGGCTCAGCCGGCTGTCTGGCTGGAAGAGGGAAGGAGGGTAATTTGCGGCGTGTGCTTAAGCATCCTATAGATCACATGCATGATATTTTCCTTGTGTGTCACCAAAATGAGCTGTGACTAAAATTATAGGGAACCTCTCAGATAGTGTTAAGGTTAATTCTAATTAGTTCACTTTCAAAAGTAAATCCTTTTTTTGTGAATTTAGTCAAATTATTATTATATTTCAAAATATTTATAATTTTCTATAAATTAGACGCATTTGAAATATTTGCATTGCAAATTGTTGAGTAAAAAAATTAACTGGTTACGATTTTTAGAAAAACAGATAATTTTTTAATCTAGGATTTAATTAACGGTAAAATTTAATCAAATTAACTAAAAAATATAAAAAAAGTTTTCTTTTAAAACTCTCTGGGGGGGGGGAGAACAAAAAATATGTTTTTTGCAAATTTCTTGTATATATTTGGTATAGGTCCCAAGTCTCACTTTTTGGAAATTAAAAGCTTGAATATCCTAGATGTAGATGCGCCACTGGTCGTAGTGATGGAATGTCGAGTGATGAATAGTAATAGATCGGTTATATCGATTTTCTTTTATTTTTCTACGTTTGGATGTAAGCTCTCTTAAAATTGGGCAAGCTCTTCAGATTTATACAGCGAATTACAAATTAACTCATAGATATACCGTAAAATAAAATAAGAATATACTGCAATATTTGGTGCGGATTTAATTCTACCATGATCAAAAGCACAATGTTACTTTTGTTTCTAATCATTATAATATTTGAGTGATTGTGAAAAATTTGACCCTGTTTTGCACATTAGCTAATTGTAATTATATTATAAACAAAATGACTCACTATTTTATTTGATTTCTTTTTCACTTTCCTTTATAAAAGATTCAACTATCTTGCCATCGTTAAATGATATTTTAATAAGTACTGTCACTGCTTCGAAGGGCCGATTTGTATAGATTGGCCTTGACTCACTTGGGTTGCTAATATAAATAATTTGACGCTGAAATGATTATTTTATACGAGGGAGTTTTATTTAAAAATCTATGTAAAATAATTAATTTAATTTATGCATAGGACATCGAAAAATTAAAACACAATAACTCGAACTAATATAGCACTTATTGACAAAACACTAAGAAATATGTCTTGCCATTCTAAAAATATAATAAAACATGTTAAAATAATTAGTAATAGGCAAATACCACGTAAAACTCTCCCCGTAAATGCGATGCGAATCAGAGACAGCACTTGCAAAAACTACTACCGGCTCAGCCGGCTGTCTGGCTGGAGAGGAAGGAGGGTAATTTGCGGCGTGTGTTCGAGCAATTGGCCTTATAAGAATATCATTCGATAATGATCTTGCTATATAGCTTATATTATTTCAAAATTTTCCTTCATTTTAATGTCTGATAATTACAGAAAAAAGATATTAAATATTGTTAATCAGAGACGGAAAGTGCGAGTATGCAATTTTTTTATGTTTAAACTATTTTTTTTTAAGTAAAATTATTATAGACAAATATAGGAATCGGGTATCTAAAATGGTTTTAAAGAGATCTCGTAAACTTTTTACTTAGAGCGAGATGGAAAATGTTTGAAATTATGGAAAATGTTTTTTTTTTATTTAAGTTAAAAGAAAAATAAATTAATTATTTTTATTAGAAGAAGCTATTGAACATTAAAATAGTGGATTTTAAAATGTTACTTTTTGCAAAACAGTTTATATTCCAGTTCAATGATTTTAAACGAAAACGTAAAAGACGTCTAAGTACCACGTTTTATTTCTAATTAGCAAAAAATAGGTTTATTCTACTTAAAGTTAATCTCCTAAAAAATTAAATAGTTATATCTTTTTCTTTTAAAATATCTAAGCACCATACTCTAAATATTTAGGCTTCAAGAAAATGGCTATAGAGATAGCCTGGCTGCTTGAGTATGAGAACAAGCGTGCGAGAGAGAAAAAGAATAGAAGTATACTCTTTCTCTCTCGCTCCAACGTGCTCATTGATCGGTGGAAAGGGTATAAACCCAGGCTGCGTGCTGTTTGATGGGCCTCTTTCCACCGACCAATTAAACTGTTAAAGCGAGGGAGAGAGAAATAAGATATACTTATGTTTATCTTTTTCTCTCGCACGCTTTTTTGCACGGCCGAGCGGCAGGGCTGCCTCTATAGGTATATGCTCGAAGTATTTATGTGTATATATACTTTTTGCACTTTCTACAGGGTAAATTTTGCCTCCTAAATTTGTAAATAAACAATTACCCTGTTCATTGGTGTTCTAACCTGTACACTGTGTTTCTACTTTATTTTATCTTTGTATATAAGCTCAGTTTATACAAGCGTCAGCTAGCGGACAATCTAACATTTTTTTGACATGAGATAGTCTACAAAGGCTTAAAGCCTATGTACTAATGTATTATTTTATTTAAGCGCGGCTTTGTTCTTCGATTTTTTATCCCTAGATTGTCTAGACTATAGAACCTGCGGCCCATACAGGTGTTTCTTCTTTTTCTTTACGTTTTTATATCTTCAGGTCCTGTGATAATAAACAACTTTTTTCTGATATTGAATAGAGTTGGCGGTGCCGTGAGGTGGTTATAATAAATTTTTAAAATATGTAAAAGCAAACTAACCTAATAAACCTTAAATAATTTTATTTTAAATGTAAAACAAAACAATTGTGTCATCGATACTGCGGCTTCTTCAAATATTACAAGACTAGCTCTAGCTAGTAGATTAACAAAGTTGTTTTTTTTACTTATTTTGAGTTACCTTTTTCTTCACTTTAGAAACCCATATTAGGTTAGTACTTAGACTGCCCTTTAAAGGACTCGTGAAGTCTCAGGACGTTTCGAGTTCTGGGCGGTGAGTCAGTTTTCCTTCTTCCTCTTCCATCTTCCTCTTTTAGTTTTTCTTCTTCCTCTTCTTCTTTTTTTTCTCTTTTTTTCCACTCTACTAAAATTTGGAAATAATGATGATGGCACACCCGAACGTAAAGTTATCCGGGTAAAATACCCCTCCATTCGGTTCTCCGGGCGAGGGTACATTTGGGGCCACCATCGAAAAGTCTAATATCCTTCACAAATATATGTGGGCTTAACTCCAACGTAAACTCTGTTCACCATTATCTTCAATCCTCCAAACCCCACATACTATTTCTCACCGAAACCCAAGTAAGTCCCAAAACAGCAACCAACCACCTCCTTTTCCCAGGTTATGAACTCATTTCATCTTTTCGACCCCATGGCGGCGTTTGTGCTTACGTTCGCAACGACCTGGCTTGTGCTAGGTTTCTAACCTCGAATCGGGTACGCCTGATATTCTTTGGCTTAAACTTTCTTTCAGATCTTCTACCAAATTTATCTGCTGTATATACCGCTCCCCGTCCGACAATTCCTACATCGAGCTCTTTAATTTCCTTTCAATAAAAATTGACAATATTATTTCCCAGTTTCCATTGGCCGAAGTAATCGTTCTCGGGGATTTTAATGTTCAAAAAACTGATACACAAGGCAGAACAGCAACTCGCTCACCAATCTAATTATGGAACCTACCTACTTTCCTAGGGTTCCCACCCATAATTCTAACCCCCTAGATCTCTTTCTTACTTCCACCCCCGAACTCTATCAAGCATCAGTAACTGCTCCCCTTGGTCGCTCTGACCATGGTTTGGTCACCGTATCTTACTCCACTCATTTTGAGGCAACTGAAAGCATGCCGCCACGAACCATCTGGCATTACAATTCGGCCGACTGGGATGGTCTGAGAGATTTCTTTGCCAGCTACCCTTGGAATCCTACCTGCTTTTCTATTTCCGATCCTTCCGAAATTTGTAAACAAATTACCGAAACAATTCAACTAGGCATTGAGACCTATATTCCCCACACTAAAAAGAACCCCATAACTTCAAATCACAAACCGTGGTTTTCTAAATCCTGTGATAAAGCCAGACTTTTAAAAATTCAAGCCCACAAAAAGTTTCTTTAAAACCCCAGTCCTGAAAATCGACAGGCTAACATCGAAGCGAGAAATCAGTATAATCAGACTATCTCAGAAGCAAAAGACCATTTTAACAATCGAATAAAAGATAAAGTTTTCTCTTGCTTAAATGGCAGTAAAGCTTTCTGGTCCTTTGCCAAAAATATTAGTCAGAACTTTTGCACAAATTCTTTTCCACCCCTAATCTCTGAAGATGGAATTGTCTCTACCTCCAAAGGAAAAGCCGAACTATTTGCCAAACAATTTGCTGCCAATTCTACGCTTGATCCTCCTACTAATCTTCCCCTTCCAACAGTTGTCCCTGTTTCTCATAAAATGTCCGATATAATTTTTAAAGTCAAACAGATCAAGCGTATTCTTTCTTCTCTTAATACTAAAAAATCGTCTGGGCTGGATGGCATACCAGCAATCGTCTTAAAAAAATGTGCTCTCGAGCTTGCACCCATACTCATACTCGCCTCTTTCAAATCTCTTACGACACGGGCATTTTCCCGGAGAGTTGGAAAGCTGCACGTGTGCAACCTGTCCCCAAAAGAGGATCCAAAAGTCTCCCTTCCAACTATAGACCTATATCTCTCCTTTCAGTTGTTTGCAAAGTAATGGAAAAATTCATTAATTCCCAAATCTTAAAGTATCTGGAAAAACATAAGATCTTACATGATAGACAATATGGATTCCGTCACAGTAGATCCACAGCTGATCTTCTTTTCTTTGTCTCACACAACTGGAACAAGTCCCTTGAGTTTCTTGGTGAATCCCAGATCGTTGCTCTTGACATATCCAAAGCTTTTGATCAGGTCTGGCATGATGGGCTTCTTAACAAACTTCCTTCTTACGGTCTTCCACCTAAGCTTTGCTCTTGTTTCCTTTCTAATCGACGTATATCAGTTAGTGTAGATGGTCATTCCTCCAGCTTCTACCAAATTAATGCTGGGGTGCCCCAAGGTTCAGTACTGGCACCCACGCTGTTTCTTCTACACATTAACGATCTTCTCTCCTCCACAATAAATCCCATTCATAGTTTTGCTGACGATAGTACCCTCCACCCTATTATACAATTTCTTAAGCCACCGTGTAATTCTGATTTCGAAAACAAGCGCAGGTCAATGCAGATATCTCTTTCACAAGACCTCCAACTTATCTTGGATTGAGGCTCCAAAAATCTTGTTCAGTTTAATGCCTCGAAAACATAGTCATGTTCCCTGTCGCGAAAAAAGTCTGCAAATGCTCATCCCTTACATATGAGCGGCCAAGTTCTGCAGAACAAAGAGTCGTTTAATCTTGTCGGTGTTACTTTTGAGAATAACCTCAACTGGCACAAACACATTTTATCCATAGCTTCGGCAGCTTCAAAAAGATTGGATTTCTCTCCGAGCCAGAAATATTTCTCTTCTTCCAATTTGTACACTCTGTATGTATCCCAAATCAGACCCTCTTTAGAATATTGTTCTTATGTCTGGGGAATGGCGTCCCCTACAACACTTAGCATTCTGGACTCCATTCAAAGAAAAGCCGATCGTCTTATTAATGATCCAATGCTCACAGAAAGGCTTCCTCTTCTTGCCCACCGTCGAGCTGTAGGGGATCTGTCGCTCTTCTATAGGTATTTTCACGGCTTCTGCTCAGAGGAGTTGGCCAGTATTATTCCTTCTCTGGCAGCTCCCAACAGAGCAACACGTAGTGCAAACTTTTATGCATCCTTTTACAGTTCAGTTAGAGAGGCCCCGAACTTCCCGCTTTCTTCGTTCCTTCATCCCTAGAGTGTCAAGACTATGGAACCTCCTGCCCGCAGAAGTTTTTCCTTCTCCTCCCAATCTGCAAAAATTTAAGTCCCGTGTGAACAAACTCCCTCTCACCACACTGAAGACACCCACGGTACGTTAGTACTTAGGCATCAGCCTTCGTGGACTGTCCCAAGATAAAAAAAAAAACTTTAAGTTTTCGTGGACTGACAATAATAATAAAAACCTTTTTTTTTACTGAAACCTTAATAAAGTTTTAAAAAAACAAAATACAAAATCTTAAGTATAAAATTTAACCTCTTGTATAAATAGAGCTTAATAGGATATTTTGTACAAAACTGGTACTTATTGAAGCTGATCATACCTAATTTTTTTTCTTGTTACCTTCGTTTCGCGAGGAGGTAACAGACTTGACGAGCCTAGACCGCGCCGAGCGAGCCGACGACGCGCCAAAACTTGAAGTGTGGACGTGTGTCGCGGTTGGCGCGCAAGCCGCTCGCGCGCCTCTTCGTTGCGATCCATCTCCAGTCGGTTTTTCGACGAAACATCAAAGGTTACTTGAGGCGCAGTGTGGACTGAGTTTTGGTGCAGCGCGCCACGGAGCAACGAGCCTATAATGCTTGCTGTATTTTTTACTTATAATTAACATTAGTTTATTTGTATTCCCTGTTTTAAAGTAAATTTGGTTTTGGTTAACGCTAAATGCTTTACCTGTCTTGAGCTGAAACTGGCTTCCTCAAAAATGTTTCTTTTTTAGAAATGTTATTTCCTGTTTTCATCAAAATTTGCCCACTAACGTGCTGAAAGCTTAAATCTCGCAGCAGTGCCTGACCCGATCTTTTTTTATAAAGTTCAGTACTCCACCATCTTCGTGTTTTGTTTTTTTTAAGGACGCTGCAGTTATCAGCGCGCCACTACGTAAAATTGCACAGGCTGCGGTTTTTTGGACTGCCGTAATATCAGACATGTTCTCTTGCCGTCGGCGTCGGACAAATCACTCGGCGTGCTCGTCGCGATCTATGGATCGCAGTAAAGCGCGCGAGCCGCTTGCGAGTGTCTCGGGGAAAGTTCGTGGCTCGAGGCGCGTCGCGTGCTCGACTCGCGGCGCGTCTCCTTCTTGGCTCGTCAAGTCTGTACGCACCTTTACGAATATTTTTTCTACATTTTATTAAATTTCATTATTTAAATTTACATGGTCCCATGTTCATGTCTATAAATGGGTTTTAAAATGTTAACATCATGCCTGTAAGAATTGATGTTTTTTACCTAATCTTCCACTAGAGCTTTTTAGAAGGCATTTTGATCTGAGCACACAGACTGTGTGCTTATGTGTGAAAATGGCCTAACAATATAAATAAGAAATTTTGTTTTCTTGTGCATTGTATATTATTATAATAATAATAAAATATAAATGTCACAAAAATAAGAACAGAACCGGGCAACATGTGAGATTCTTCATGCTGATACCCGAAAGAGGCCGATGGGACTCAAATGCCACGCGACAATGTCGCTTGCTTGCTCTCCCGACTTGTCTCGAGATGTTGCGTCGCGTCGCTTCGCGTCGCATCGCTTAGATGGGTGGGCATCAGTTTAATTACATGTAAAGTATCCCTGATGCATTTAATCGCGTCGCACCGTGTCGCGCCTCGCCGCGCTAATAGGTGAGAACCTTTTAGCATGACAGCCTTTTGGGCTTCTCCGAGCCACTGTGTATAATCTGTCTGAGTCAGTGCCTCCAACTGCACAAAATAGGTATTCCTGACTTCCATAGGGATTTCACGTGTGAATAGGGCAGTAGAACTCATCCTAACCTTTAAAAGGAATACCAGCAGTACTTCTAGAAAGTACTACAATATTTTCTGGTCTCCGGTAGTTGCAAACCACAGGGCTCTATTAGGAACTAGATTACTGACTAGGGATGTTGCGAATATTCGCATACGCATCCGCAATTGCGGAACTTCGCATTAAATTGGACATCCGCTTCTGCAATAAATCTATGCGGAGTTTTATGCGGATGCGGATGTCTCACAAGTTGCTTAACAAGAAATAAATTAGGTGTGGCCGGCTAATGGCGTGTTCACGTAATCATTGACCAATAGGAGCGAAGATTTCATTCGGTGACAAGTTTCGACTCTGACGCGTTGGTTATTGTGTATCATTTGTTTACGGTAAATCATTTATTACATGTTTAGTTCCGCTTAACTTATGAACTCTATGAACATTTCGGTTATTAAGTGTTCCAAGCGATCAATTTTTCAGTAGTGCGGGTTTAATTTACGAACCTCTGCATAACAGACTTGACCCCGAGAAGGCGGCGATATTGCTTTTTATTAAATATAATGCTTCAATTTTTGAATTTCACCTTAACTAATTAATAATTAATAGGTAATAAAATTATTAAAAATATACTATTCTTGCTATTTTACTTCTGCACCCATATAGTTTTTTGTAAAAAAACGAGATCTGCATCCGCATCCGCGGATGTGGGCGTTCAAATATCCTCATCCGCATGCGCGGATGTAAAAAAATCTGCATCCGCAACATTCCTGCTGTTGACTCACATAAGCGCCTGTTTAATAAAAGTGGTACACAACATGCGATGCCATTCGAATAGGTATTTTTGGAAATAATTGGCAACTTCATTCCATTTGTAAAACTGTCTTTAGTTTATTAAAAGGCGATTTAGCTTTATAAATAGCGCTCCATGTTTTTATCTTCTTGTCGGTTTATATTTTTATAAAAATAATAGTTTCTGACTGTCTTTTTGATATTTTTTGTATTTGTGCAGTCTAAAATATCTATATTTTTCAGGTATGCCAAAATCGAAAAGAAAAAAATTCTTTGTAGCTGACATCGCATGAGTGTATCATTTTTAATTTGTAGAAAACACTCTAGTTCTCTTTTGCAATCTGTGTAGCAAACACGACGTTTCCACACATTCAGCAAATGATTTTCCGAAAAAGCCATGCAGCTTCTAAATTCACTTTTCGAAAGCCGAAAAGGAAGTGAATGATAAAGCTAAATCTCATACGTCAATAACCTAATGCTAGTGTCACATTGCAATACCAACATAAAAAACTCTCGCGAAACGATCTATACCTACCAAGATAACACCTAACCTTTTAAGGAAATTAGCTTGACATATCTATGGGAAACATCTTTTATTTCATTTTCATGACTGCTAAATAGTAAATCACACAATTTAAATAAATTAACAAATAAAAAACTGTATAAAATAAAACTTGGCCATTTTGCTATTTGGCAACTTGGTGTCTGGTAGCTTCTAACTTAGCCTAGTGGAATGTTTGTTTCTTTTTATATTTTTTTAACCGGTGCATTTATTTTATTACTTAAAATAATATAATTACCTTGTCTTTACAATAAAAAAATAATCTAACTAAATATGACTAGAAAGATTGTAAAATAATATCACAATATAAAATCACAAATAAAAGTTAAAAAATTTAATATAAACTTTGTACAGATTTAAATTTAAAACTAGTTTATTTGACATATAAAGCAGATGGCGGTATGTAGGTACAGGATCATCCAACAAGGACTGAATACGAATAGCCATCTTGTAATTTTTTTTATGTTGAAACTAAAGAAAATAATTTAAATTGAAAGAAAACAAGATGATTTAAAATTATTATTTTTTATTAATTGAGGAATAAAAGTGTTATATTTTATTTCGATACGTCTCAAAAAAAGAATTTTATAGTCATTTTAATTAACAACAGAATAAATGTACTTCAAATAAGAAAGACTAACCTAAAGAAGCTGTTTCTTCTCTACTTTTAAGCGTGTTATAGCGAATTAAGTGAGATATGGGATCCACACCAAATATATACCAGTTATTGGCCTCAAGAGGAACACTTTGGTAAAGAAAATTTTTATTTTGGAATTTGCGAAAAAATGTTGTTTTTTAATGACTTCCCCCCCCAAAAAAATCTAAGTTTCGAAAGGCAATTCTAATTTGTACGTTTTTCATATATTTAATCAAATTTTATCGTCAAATTCCAGATTTCAAAAATTATCTATGCTTTTCTAAAAACCATACCCAGTAAAAAAAATAATACTCAACAATTTTTCTATGCAAACATTTCAGATGCCTCTAATTTACAGAAAAATGCAGATTTTTCTGAAAAATTTCGTATTTGACAAATCCACAAAAAAATACAAGTTAATGGGTTAGTTAGTTAAAACCGGGGTGGGGGGGGAGCTTCCAAAAAAATGAACTTTTTTTGCAAATTCCAAAATAAAAAGGGCCTTGTCGCATAAGAGAGAAAAAAAGCATATATATTTTTTTATTTTTGGAGAGCAATTTATTTTTTTCGACGCTTTGATGAAAAAAACTAATGTGATGTGTCTTAAGTAGATCTTGCTTCATAAATTTTTTCATAATTTTTAAAATTGTGATAGGAGGCCAAAAAATTTAAAATCTATTTTATATTATTCGTCTTTTCCAGTTCATCTTAAATCTTTTCAATCCAAAAGTTATTTAAAACTTTTTTCTTTAGAAAAATAATATATTTTTAAAATTTTAAAAAGTAGCGAAAAAATAGATTTTAATTTTTTTGACCCTTTCAAACATTATGAAAACATTTATGAAGCTAGATCTACTAAAGACACATTACATATTATATATATTTTTTATCATTACTTAGGTCAATAGGCTTTGTTAAAAAATATTAAACATTTTTTAAGCCAAAAAAAATTGAATTTCCCAAAACTTTTTGATAAAAATTGTGCACTTCGAAGACCTTTAATTTGGCGCAAGCAAAACAAAAAAAATCTTTATATATGGAGATATTCGAAAAAACAGGAAAAATCTTAATGATTCAATAAAACAGTTTTTGAAGCACCTACGTAAATTAAAAAAAGGATAAAACAATGCTAGAGTTGACAGAATATTGATATTTTGTGCTTTGGCCTTTCAGGTATTTTTTGTTACCTTTTTATTTTTTAATTTAAATCGCAAACTTTTTATACAAATAAAATTAATTTCGTTGTTACTAAAAATGAATACGAGATCTTTTTACTGAAACACATCAAATATTTTAAACAAACCATATAGTAAGGTTTCCCATTAGGAAAATGTTAATCTTATTTCCTAACTTTTTTTTTCAATTTAAATCGTTTTTCAACGTGTTCTTCAGGATGCGACAGAAATAAATAACGGAAGATGACATTTTTTTCAGCACGAGAAAAGCCACAAATATGGCACTGTTCAGTCCTCTTTGGATGACTCTGTAGATTAATTTTTGAGTTTTTAGCCCAAAAAATCAAATAAAAAAATAGAATAAAAACAATAGGCCCCTTGTACATATTTTTTTATTGGCTAAAAATTACCCTTTATACCTATATTTTGCTTCTGCCAAATATTTTTTTTAATACGAAACTCTATAACAGATTTACAAGCATTTAAAATTCAAACTTAAAATCTTCCTGCTAAAAAGGTATTTACATCACAAGAGGCGAACCACAGGTATTCACAACATTGATCGACAGAGGCGACTGGAACTAAGTCCAATATTACATTTTTAATAAAAGTGGAGTAGATTAAATACCAAGCGGAGCCAATCCTGATATTGAATAACAATATTGGAACTCAGCAACTCTTCTGTCGTAACATCGCTTTTTGGTCTGATGACAAATATAAAGGGCCAGACGTAAACTTTAAATCGTATTTACTTTGAAATTATTTTTTTCTGAGAAAAATATTTGGGAGATGGTTTGATAGGCAAAGGAAGAGGTAAGACTATTTTTTAGGTAAAAATAAATTTAATGCAAGGGGCCCATTAGAAGCTTGCAGATATTTGAGTTATTCTTAACTTTATAAACCCTGTATTTTTAAAACATAATTATTTTCTCCTCTATTTACTAATACTTTTGCTTAGATAATAAAGCCTTTGAATTTTGCCATATCTGAACATCACAATCATACTAATTTTATAACTACACAACAATTTTTATAAAATTTTCAATTTCTGAAAAATGCGTTGAGTAGTCGAGATATATTTCTTAGGTGCAAAGTTTGTGTTCACTTTACCTAAGGAACATTTAATGATGGGTTTTTTATATTTTTTATATACTAAGAATTATTAGAGAACAATTTCCTTCGTTTGAACGGTGACTTTCATAATTGATGATTTCGGTGTTCTTCGTGCGTCTTTAGACCTATTGTACCTCTTGTGCGAATTCCATGTCAATAAAACTTGTTCTTCATTAGATTCAGCTTCAGATGTTTCTATCTAAAACACATATAAAGTAAAAAGCCTGCTGTCAAAATACATAATTCTTCTTAATTTTTTAAATATTTTTCTTCTTGGCCAAGAATTTAAAAAACTAAATTTGTGGATAACAAGAATAAAAAACACAAATGGAAAAAAATCAGGATAAACTTTGTAATAATAAAAATTTCTTCTTATTCATATTATTTCTTACCGACATCCGTCGATTATCAAGATTCATAAAAATCTTGTCTGATTCCGAAGTTTCTGAAGATTCGGAAGATCGATTACTAATGGTACTACTGCCTAGCAACGGTTTCGTTGTACTATTTGACTTTCCACAGTCACTATCTGTATCTTCATCCTAAAATAAATAAATAAATAAACTTCTACAGGGTGTCCCAAAAGTAACGAAACACAGATCAACAGCTGATTCCTTAGGTCAAAATATTGCAATTTACGTAAACTTGCCTTATCACAAAGTTGATAATAACTAAGATACAGGGCGTCAAACTTTTTTTTCGTTTTTTCCTAATTATTTCTTAACTAAAAGACATAGTGATAAAAAAATGGGGAATTTGGAGTTCTTTAAGGCGAGTATTTCAAATTCGTCCATACTTTTAATAATGCTAGTAGAGGGCGCCAGCTACGGCCTACCTCACTTGTTTTAGATGACATAACTTTTTTGGGCTTAGTTTATTGACCTATTTATTAAAAAAGAAGTTAGTTTAGTTCCCGCTACGTCAAAAATGTATACTTCATTTAAGTCTCTAGAAGCAACTGTTTTCCACTTTAAGGAACCCGGCAATTTTTCTATGGAAAATGGGTTTTGGCCAATTGTTTTCAAACTTGGCAAAGTAATAGTTTTTAACACGCTGATCAATAGTCATCGCGGGCACAAAAACCAAAAACCCTCTAACCCCCCAAAATCACTGGGGATTTAAAGACTTTTGAAGGTGATTTAAGGGGGGTTAGAGGGGTTTTCGGGTTTTGTGCCCGTGGAGACTTTTGATCAGCCTGTTAAAAACTATTAATTTGCAAAGTTTGAATAGGTAGGACTTATCGAAATAAGTTATTTGTTTCGCGGAGAGGATTTTTGTGCAGAACAGTGTAATTTATGACCTAAGGTTCCCAAATTTTACTGTACCTGATACTTATTTTGCCTCCATTTTTTCTCTATAAGATTAGAAGCAGAATTGGAATGCTTCTTGGTTATTGCACGGGAAGGGGAACTGCACTGGGAGTTTTTATCACTTTCTTCTGAATAAGCTCGTGTAATGAGTATTCTTGGCGATCTAAAAATTTTGAAGTTATTTTTTAAGAGTAACTGCTAAGACACTTTATGTAAATTTTTATTGAACTTTCACAAGAAAAGTAGTAATATTGCTTCGATGCTAGCTTTTCGATTTTTAGGAGTAGGATTCTGAAAATCGTAAATTGTATCTATAATTTGTTAACATATTGGTGGGAGCGTGGGACGCTTGATATTAAATTTTACAATTATTTTATTATAAAAATTTAGGAATTGCACCCCACGCTTTTTTACTGAAATTGAATTATTTTGTTGTAAGCCTAATTTTTTTAAATATTATTCCAAATTAAGTGGCCATAATTTTATATTGGACTTTCTATCGCTGTAACACAAACTCTAAATACTTACTTAAAAATTATTTTCTACTTTTTTGTCCGGTTTGCTATAAAAGCGTGTTTTTTTTTCAGTTTTTTTAAATTTATTTTTTTATTTTTTAATCTCAAAACAACATTAAAAGCAATCTTAATCGAGAGCCTTGATTTTTAGTATCTTATATTTGTCAATAAATCTATTATGGTTAACGGATCATAATAGATTTATTCCTTATGGAAAAAAATCCCATAAATAACCCTATATAAGGGTCAGTGGAAAATATTTTCTTTTATTGCCAGTAACCTAAATTCTTGTAGAAAGCGTTTTGTGCTATTTTGCTATTTTATGGTGAATGCGCAAGGATTGTCATTTTGTTAAAGAAATATACTTTTTTTATTCTGATGATCCTAGTCAGGACCTTAGCATGAAGTTATAAGATTATTGTATTGTCATCGGTCATTGAACAGGTGAAGCTAATATAAGCGTGTTAAAAAGAAGGTGGTTGTTTAAAATATTAAAACTAATCTGAGTTTCAGTTAAGTGGTTTTAGATGGAGTTAAGCTCCCAGACATCCGCAAAATATATTTTATTTTTCGATGGAGGACACCTTGGCGCACCTCCCACTCGAACCTTTGACTGGAGGGGTATTTTACCTCCAAAATATTCTACCCTTATCATTTTTTTATATTCAGGATAAAGAAAAAGAAAAAAATAGGGGATAACTGACTTACCCACCCTTTACGAGTCCTTTAGTGGGGTTAGGCATGTGAGGTGGTACCGCCACAGGTAAGGAAAAGCTTCCCTAGCACTACAACTTATTATTAAGTGTTAACACTAAGCTACGTACGCAGAATATTAAATCAACTGAATAGAGATGCAATGAGTGTGAACATTTATTAATAATTACAGTGTTATATCAGTGAGAACAGTTTGTTCCAAAAAGCATGAAGCAATTAGAGACATTTAGCAACTTTAAGTAACATAATACCTGCACCAGTATAATCGTAGAAAAAAGGAAAAGAATTGTAGGACAGATTTTTTCTCGGGGGGGGTTGAGATTTTATGAAATGGTGGGGAGGGATTCACTAATTTTCATTTATCAGATTTGTATCCAGAACTTTAATGAAGAAGGAGCTCTTATAACGTGAAGACAGATGTTTCGAATCAACAAAATTTATAATTTAGGATTTTATGTACCAATATTCTAAGTTTTAAAATGTAAAAACCTACCAATAATCTAAGTTTTAAAAGGCCGCAACTACAAAAGCAATCTTCTGATATTTTTCCCAGCCATAATGTCGATCACTTTGTCTGGCTCCACGGTGATATCCCAGTGAACTGAAATCATAGCAAGTGCACTCAGTCTGTTGTCGCTCATCACACTACGTGGTAAAGTTTTTACTCTTTTCATTGTAGAAAATGATCTCTCTACACTAGCTGTTGTCACGGGCAAAGTAGCTAAGACGGTAAGAAGGTACCTAATTGAACGAAAATAGACTGGATCGCAGTGCTCTAACAGTTTTAGCACCTCCATGTTAGCATCTATGGTGGAAGCTTTTTCAGGCCATAGTTCATATTCAGTTTTTACCGCAGAGAGTGACATTCTGTCATCGAAGTACGGTGCTAAATTTTCCAACTTATTTGTTTCATGAATAGAAAGGAAGCCTGGACGAAGCACCTGGAAACTTGGAAAAATATCTTCATTTAAAATAAATCTGTCTGCTAAATTTTGAATCAAACTATCAAGGCAAGGGATGAAGACGGCCACTTTGTAATAGTTTTCAGCCGAAGTAATTTGTGGATTGGCGCGCTTCGTCTGCTTTGTTGTAAGTCGTGAAACCTTCAAGTCAGTTTCGAACAGTTCTTCTGAAAGTCTCGATGCCGAGTTGAAAATTTCGTTGAAGATTTTGTCTGCATCTTTTTGATGATTTCTTAGAGTTCTTAGAACCTCTTTCGCATGTTGCAAGGCCGATACCAGATCAAGAGACTTTTCTTGAGGAAGCAAAGACGACGGCAAAGTAAGACTGAAAAGTTTCTAACAAACGATAAGACTGACGATAAATTCACTCTTCTCCATGGCTGCCAATAAACTTAAGGCTGTTAAAGAAATGTTCCGCGTTGTCTTAGAAATCTCTTCCAAACTTATGCAAACCGAGTTAAAGAGTTCGATGAATGTTTAGACACTGTCATGTCTTTCGATAAATCTCGTTTCGCAAAGGCGGAGAAGTCTTCTTTTTTTACTCTCTGGCTCATGGACAGAAATCGCAACCAGAAAAGATTTATTTGCGTATGGATGATTTCAAAACATATTCGCTACTTCGTTAACTGTACTAAGGCAATTCCTAACCATTGCAATCGACATGTTATTAGATAACGCAAGGTTTAAGCGATGGCTCGCACAATGAACGTATCTCGCATTCGGGTACTGCTGCCTGATTCTAGACTGGACACCACTAATATGACCTGCCATCGTCGCTGCACCATCGTATCCTTGCCCAAAGCACTTGGCCATACCAAGACCTAGCTCATCGCAGCGCTTTAATATGACTTTGGTTACGTTTTCAGAAGACTGGTAGTGAATCGGGAGGAATCCTACAAAATCTTCGCGTATTATCGGAGTTTGGGAATCCTTCACTGAATCTATATATCTAATACAGATCGAAAGTTGTTCTATGCCTGCAGGCGCCGCAGTTGAAATCGAACCTTTTTGTCTACTTTTTTATGTTTTATATCTCCTTTCAAAGGGGACCGAATTTTCATTTTAATATTGATCCAACTTATAATTGCGGAAATTCCTTTCGCGCGTGATTCAGATAATTAGGAATTAATAAAATTGCGTCAGTGTATTAATATTTATTTTTTTATGAATAAAAATAATATGTCATGTTTTTAATAAATTTTCTCTCTGTTAGATACGTTTGGAAAAGTGTAAACAAAATTTATACGAATTTCGGGGGGGGCCTTCAGCCCCTCGAGCCCCTCACCCCCTGGCTACGTGCCTGGAGGGATGAAAATGGTTAGTTTCTTTTACTATTTTATTTGTTTGTTACTATTTTTAGTAATAAAAATACCAGTAAAAGCCCCATTCTCTCTACGCATGGTTAATACATACATAACGCAAATTAAGAAGCATCATTAATAGCTACCTTGCTGTACTTTGATGAATAAGTTTACCTTTTTGATCGCTACAATAACATTTAAAATGTGTAAATGTTCCTTCTAACCTTTTGGGGCTAGTTTCCATAACACGATTCGGAGATGTATTATTTTTCTTTGAACCTTTTTCTTGTTCCAACCTGAACAATTTTTGTAGCAGAATGCCGGTATTGTATGGTTTAACGGGTGATTCCAATTTGGCATCTTTTTCGATTGTTATGCGAATTTCCTCCTCGGTAATGGTGGTGGTGACCTCTTCAGGAACTGTTAGGGTGTTACAACTATGAGTTTGTTTTATTGTTTTTGTTGGCATTTCGTCTTTTGAGTCAAGGTGTAAATTGTTTGCTGAAAATATTTTTTTAAAATTAATTACTGGACTATATTTCTATACATTTTTTTTCATATATTTGATGTTAAATAGTAAGATAAAATTTAAAAAAATTACCTGATGAGGGTCTCCACATTAAATTGGAAGTAATTTGCTTAATTTTACTTTTATTTGAACTTTTTAAAGATTTATTTACATCAATTAAAGTTTCGGACATTCGTCTGGAAACACTAGCATTTCTGGCGAATAACCCAAAAGGTGTAAGTGACGGTCTTCTCGATCCACAGGTGCTTGGCGTTCGGGCTTGAATTTCATGACTGACTTCGTTCTTCTGTTGTTTTTTTCTCCAATAGTTCATAAATGCTTTCTGTAGGCCTTTGTTTTTTAGGCCATACAGATAACCTACAAGTATAAGTAAGTAAAATATTATTTGATCCACCATTGAAATATTTTAAGGAAAAAAAACCTGTCAGTTAATGTTAACCTTTAATAGTGAATAACTAAAAATTATTTTGGATGCAGAATGAGAAAACCGTATGTAATATCTGCAAAAACTATTAATTTTACTAAAAAAAATTTTACTATAGACCCTTAGCCTATCGAAGAAAAGTGGGACTAATCCAAGGAAGTTTAAAGGTGTATGGAAGCCCAATGCTATGGCCCATTCGAACAAAAAATGTCCAGCCTAGTATGAAAATAACTGTCAGAGTTGGCCCCGCCGGTTTCGCGCAATAACGAAATTCCACGAAATAATTTAATGTGTTGCCTACTTACACACTGATAAATCAGTGTGTAGTTAGGCAAGACATTATACTTTTATGAGAGCCGTATTAGTTTCTATTGTTTTGCTTTGTGTGATTATATTTTGTGGTTCCAGAAGTTTTTTGGATTGATAAAAACCTTATTATTTTAGTGATCAGTGTTTATTAAATTGTGACAATAATTTTGTGTTTATTGTTTGTTACTTATAATATCGTAACAAAATGACTAGAGGTTGTATGGTTTTGTCTTGCAAATCTAAGGGTTACATACCCGGCATTTTTTACTTTAGGTAAGTAGTTCTTATATTTAAATTAGGTACTTCTAATGAGGCGTAACGTTAGGTAACCGAATAAATAATAATATATCAATTATGAATAATAGAAAATGAAAATTTCATAGGAAATAGCAGTGAGAAAAGTAAGGCAATCTTAACTATCTTTTAAATGATTTCCACAATATTCGGGTATTTCTGTGGATTATTAAAAAGAAATAAGGTTTACATTAAGGTACTTTTATTTCATTTAATAATTTAGTACATTCTTTTAAAGGATCAAAATTATTAATTACTGGGCTGACGAGGCAAATTTTAATATATACAGGTTCCTCTAATTGAATGAAAGAAAGTACAATTTTATGTTAAAGTTCCTTTTTGATTTTTCTGTATTTGTTTAAAAAGAAATTAGATTTTTGGTTTCTTACATCATCAACTTTTTAAGCTCGACATACTGTAGACACATAATATTTGACGGATTAACGGTTACTGTTACAATGGAAACCTAGGTACCAAAGGTTACTAAACATTTTTAACCACTGTTATTCTGTCTCATAAATGTTTGTTATTAGTGCAAAGTATATGCCTAAAAAGCAGTTATAAAAATTTTCACTTTTTAATGTACAACCACAATCTTAGGATTAGATTAAGCTCATTTACACTATCTTGCCCTTCTTTTATCACAAAATTGGTGATAAGTACATGAAACTATCATACAATGTTTGAAATTTATTTTAAAAATCGTGTTTTTATTTATTTACAAGATTTTTGGTAAAAATACAAAACTCTCAAAAATATCGACCATTTAAATAGAAGGCTGTAAAGTGGCGCCATCTATTCTTTCCATATTATATCAGATGATATAAAATCCAATATTACACAATAAATTTAAATATTCTATGGTAGTATCGTTTAATAACCAACAATTTTGTGCAAAAATAAAAAAAAACATTGAATGCTTAAATTTGACATTTGATGATGTCAACTTTATAGATAGTAACAAATAATTATGGATGTCCGGCTCTGACCTACTATTCATTGCGCAAACTCCGCGGGGCCAACCCCCCTATTCCCGCTGCCCTGCACGCCTGGACAATTTTGTTCTACAGCATTGGGCTTCCATACACCTTTAAACTTCCTTGGACTAATCGTACCCGCTATGCCCATTTAAATAGTGGATATTGACTGCGTTGACACCTACAAAGTGCAAAAAATAGCCATCTTGAAACAATAATACTTCGTATGTCATCCAATTAATATACCGGGTGCCCAGGAAATTACTAGCAAACCTGTCATTTTTTTAGAAGTGTCATACGATTTTAAAATTTTAGTGGGATGTATGGCTTGATAGGATGCAGATTTCTGAAATTTAAACACTTATGTATCACTTCCTGTTTAGCCAGACGTGGTACCAACTTTGCTTTTTTAAATGGAACACTCTATATATTAAAAAAAAATTCCACAGGAAATTTCAAGAAAATACAAGTGCCACACGCTGAACCTATCTCAACTACTCTTTGAGAAAATGACGTTCGAAAACGTCATAATTATCGCCATTTTTATCGTTTTGTTAAAAAACAAATAAAGGTGGAAAAAGTATAATGCAATTTTTTAAACTTATTTAATAGGCCCTATTTTCTAAGGCCATCAAAAAACCACTTCCAGTTATACCGAAAGTTTCACAGAAATTGACTTTCGGAAATAAACAACTTTAATAATTTAAATGGAAAACACTACCTTAAGCCTTATATTTAATTTTAATACTTTTTTGGTAATCTATTTCTAAACCTAACAGTTTTGAGATATTATAGTAAAATGCAAGGCTGTCTTGAAAATAGGGAGAAAAATTAAACATTATTATTTTTACCTTAATCCAAGATGACCTTATAATTTTTTAACACTAACCCTTAATCAAAATAAATGTACAAAATTTTAACCGTTTACTTGTCGACACAAATGAAGCTGCTCTATAAATTCCTGGAGCACATTTATCTTTTTATGGGGGTAATAGAGTTCACAGCTCTGCAAACTTCATTTCTAAGGTTTTCGATGTTTTCTGGAATTATTCTAAACATGTGCTGTTTAATGTGGCCCCAATAAAAAAAGTCCAATGTGGTTAGGTCTGGTGACCTTGCGGGCCTTCTAACAGGGCCATTGGTATCCATCCTGTGGTTTTAGTTGCTATTCTAGCATTATGCATTATCCTTTGGTGATTTTTAATGATAGATAGAGATAGATTATAATTAACAAAAAAAAAAGATAAATAGGTGTAAAATTAAATTTAGGGCTGTGTTTTCCATTTAAATTACTGAAGTTGTTTATTTCATTATAACCTGAAGTTATATTTTTACGGCATTAGCAAATAACGTCATTTATATAAGTTTAAAAAATCGCAATATTCTTTTTTTACATGCATTTGTTTTCTAACAAAACGATAGAAAACGGCGGTTATTATGACATTTTTAAATGTCATTTTTTGAAAACTAGTAAAGGTAGTTATAGCGCGTGGCATACATTTTCTTAGATTTGCCTGTAGATTTTTTTTTTAATATACAGTCTGTTCCATTTAAAATAGCGAATTTGATACCGCTTTCGGTTAATCCGGAAGTGTCACATAAGTGTTTATTTAAACACCAAAAAACTGCATCCTATTACACAGCCCCACAAAAAAAGTCGAGATCCGTAGGTCGGACCATGATATTTTAATGTATTTTTCGACACTGAATCCAAATCCGGCCTCGGAAAAGGCCCTACACGTCGAGGATAGGTTCCAGAGAACGAAAAATACCCCTAGAGGGGGTGGAAGATGGGTTTCAATCATGGTATTTCTATGTAATTAATAAACGCTAGACTCGAATTTGTGGTCAAAAGGTTTTTCCCTACTGAAATTTACCCTCTAGGACAGAGGTTTCCAAACTTATTTCGTCTAACGCCCACTTTAAAAATCAGTTATTTTGTAGCGCCCCCCATTTTTTTTACCTTAAAAATCTCAATAATATATTAGTCTCGCCTGGGGTTTAATTAAATCTATATTCTAAACGAGACTTCTTACCAGAGAGTAATAATAATGCAACTTTACAATATTAGGAGTACCTTTTATTTAAAATTAACAATAATTAACATTGAGCAATAATAATTATTCAACTTTACAGTATTAAGAGTATCGGGGTAGCGGGCGGAGTGGCGGTAGGCGAGCGAGTGCGATGCGTGCGTGCGGCGGAACGTTACGTCAGTCGTCGTCCCTCCCCGCACCTGCACTTCGCAAAAACGCACCGCATGAACGTGGACGGACATACAGGATTGCACAAATAAATCGTACAAAAAATCCCACATTCGGCAAGTGCTCAGCTTGGCTGCAACAATAGATACCTATTTTTAATATGTATCTTCCGAGAGTGGGGAGTGGGGACCTCACCTGCGACACTTGAAGACACGAATATTTTTCAGCGTTTGATACCTATTACTAAAAAACTTAAGATATGAATAGCGTTGCGAACGCATTAAAAATAATAAATATTTAATATATTTTTAGTTTATATTTATACAACAAAATAGTATATAAATATGAACTAATAAATAAATGTTGTGTAGTGGGAGAATTTTAATTTCAGTGAATATTAAAATATGAAGTAGCTGAAGTTACAAATCACCCATCGCCACTTAAATCACATCAGCGCCCTCAATTTTTTCTAGGCCCCTTACCGCCCCCCTCTAGGTCTCCAGAGCCCACAAGGGGGCGTTATCGCCCACTTTGAGAAAGACTGCTCTGGGACCAAAACTATCCCTAGGGAGGGGTGGAAAATCGAGTTTTGCATGCCGGAATCGCAACGGTGGGATTCTCATATACTTGTCAACGTTGGACATAAATTTGTAATCGAAAACTTTTTACCCTATTGTAATGCATCATTAAGGACCAAAACACCCCTGGGAAGGGGTGAAAAATCAAGGTTTGATGCCGGAATCGCAACGGTGGTATTTTTATGTACTTGTCAACGCTGGATCCGAATTGTGATCTAACCAGAACTCGAATTTCTGAATTTCAGTAAGAAAAAACTTTTCTACCACTAATTTGAGTCTAGCGTAAAAATTTTTTTCGCACTTTCTAGGTCTTTTCAGTCACTAAACTGCAGTAAATCTGTAAAATACATTAATAAATGAACGGCACAAAGTGAACATTCACTAACTAAAAGGAAATCCTGGGTATGATTGGACCTTTTCTTCTTCGATGGGCTGACGCTCTACTTGAGTCAACGGAAACTTACCATTTACTGCCGGAGAACATATCAACAATGTTCCAGCCACCATATAAAGGATGTTCATGTTTTCCGGTTCGATCACTCCAGATTGCCCATTTTTCAGAGTATGTAATGCAGCCTCGGAAATAATTAAAATATAATACGGAACACACATAATTAAAAATGATCCAACCAATAAAAAAACTTGAACAATGGGGTTGGAACTTCGGAATTTTGGTCCTCCAGCAGCTGGTGCCGTCACAGTAGGTACAAAAAAGGGGTTACGTTGGTGAGTTATGGTTACTTGGGCTGAAAGGGTTACTTCGTAGATTGCGGACGCGATGCGATGACGATGGTATCGGGCTATAATGAGAATCTAAAAAAAATTATACTGCTTAATTACTAACATACAAAAATAACAATCATTTTTACTTTCCTAGTGTTGTAAGTAAAAATATTTCCATGGAAGTAGAAATGGAAATATTAGAAATTTTTGAACGTGTCTCGGAAATATTAAAAGTTTTGGAAATATTGGAAAAAAATAAGAACGCGTTTTACCCCTTCAAAATAAAGGTTTAGATATATTTTTTTATACTTTTTGCAGTACAAATTTTATACTAGAAAAATAATTTTCGATAAAGTACGATTATTGCTTGCTTTAGAAGTTTTAATTACACTCGCATGAAGAAGGCATGGATGCTAAACACAATATTGAATGTGTTGATGACATCGATGAACATATGCCTCTTGTTCAACTTGTGTCTCGTTGTAGGTGTAATTACTTTTTTAGAAATTTTACCGTTTTCTTTGTTTTTTTAATACTTAAACTTTTATTTACATTAATGTATTTTTCGTTTTAACTTTTGGATGACAATTCCATTCTTGTATAAATAACCCCATTTAAAATGTCAAAAATCGAAATTTGCTATCGGACAAAAAGGAAGAAAGAAGTTTATGGATCTGTCATTGGTGTCGTCTGTATTTTTTCTGTATTGTTGATTAACCCTAGACCTACAAACAGGGGTAGATATCTACCCCAGGTAAATTTTAATAAGTATATAATAATAAGTAAAATCGTAAGTGTACTTTTGAATATTTTTTATAACTGTTAAATTTTTTTTCATATTTTCAATAAGAGAAACAAAAATAAATTCTTGAAAACCAATATATTATGGATATTTATTTAATTTTTTCATTGATCGAAACCTCAATTTGTTTAAAATCTGAAAGTTACAAATAAATAGACTTTTTTAGCAAAAAATCATGATGGTATATTTTTTCTTAAAGCCTCTTTGAAATCCCGTTGGAAATTTGAAAATCGGTTGTTTAGAAAGGTAGCCATACATTTTTCTTTGTTAAATGACTGTTTGACTGTTTGTCAGTTCTTATAGCTACTTAAATTAATTTTTAACCAACTAAATCTTGAAAAAAAAATTTTCACTTCAACATTCTCTTGGGCATAAAAACCGAAAAAATTCGTGTACTTATAAGTCAGATTACTACTTACAAAACGATTTTAAGAGCAAAAATTCCGTGGGGTAGATATTTTCCCTGGTTTGTAGTTTACAGGTGAAAAAAATGGGTCTTAATTCAAGGGTTAACTATTATTTTAGCTTTAAGTTTGTTTCATTCGCGGTATTGTCTTACCAAATACCATTTGTACTTAGATTTTAAGCCGGATATTTTTTGTCTGGTTTTAAATTCTTGCTTTGGGAAATTTAACTCGTTTCTCAAAATTACTTAAAATTTGCTTTTGCAAATATCCGGCCAAATCTGAGCATCCATGGTATTACCTATGATAATATTTTTAAAAATGTTTAAACTATTGAGTTTTGTAGTTTTATATTTTTAATATTTCTATATATTTCTAATGTTTTTTGAAATATTTGCAAAAATATTTCCCAAGTATTTCCGGAAATTTTTTATCACTATACTTTCCCATTTCCATTATGCAACTACACATACAGGATCTGTTAGAATATGGTAGACAATGATGAATAACAATAAAAAAATATTAAACATCCATTGTTTTTATTTTAGACCTTTAAATTCCCAGGGTCACCTTCTACTCTTATGTCAAACATAGCGTAGTGAAAGTCTCAAATGACATTTAGTGAGGTCAAAGTACTTTAAAAAAAGTTGCCAAATTATGCCACTTTCCGCTTTAGGAGTGTTCTAACTATTAAACACAAAATAATATTATTTTTAATTTAACTTCCTTGGACACCTACATGTCGGTCCGACTTAATATAGGAAAGGCGGCTTTTAACTAAGGATTGTTGGTGCAAAATGAAATATATTTATATTTAAAAGACTGGTCTGGTTTTTAGACTTGCATATTTATTTCTAACCCATTAAAAAGGTTTTAATTATTTGCTATTTTAGAAAAAAAATATATAATATTGAATCCATCTTGTAGTGGTTCTATAGTTACTATTAAACATGTATTGTAAATCTTTAATTTATTTAGGTAGTACCGATTTATATTAGAACCGTTGAATTTATGAAAACGTTGTACGGAATTACAATATCGCGTTTTTCATATTACCTTTATTGTCGTTTAAATGACGGTAAAAGGGGTTAAAAAATTATAATTTAGTTGTTAGTTTCCATATATTAAACTATTTCCATAACGCCCTGTTTGTATGTATATAATACAGGGAAAGTATCTGTTTTATCATTTTATTTGTTATTTAGCTTTTTTAGGCCTGGTACTTTCATTCACGGATAAAATTATTTTCCGGATACTTTCATAATAACAATTAATTGTTGTGACAATTGTAACCATGGAAATTATCTGGACATAAAGTTATTCGTTATTGAAAGTATCAGGCCTTAGTATAGTATTATTAGCATTTTTAGTGTATTAATAGCTATTTAACAAACAAGGGTGTTAATAAGGGCGATTAATAATTGAGGCCCTTCAACGCGCGAGTCTAGCAAGCGCGTTTAGTGATGAGCAAAGCAAGACCAAGACCAAGCCCGGGGAATTTTGGTTTTGGGGCTTTTTTTAAGCCGGGTTTTGGTTTTTGGCTGCAAGCCAAAGGAAACTTGTTCGGTTTGGTTTGCACCACCCGGTCTTGGTCTTGGTCTTGGTCTTGCTGAAAAAGTCTTGCTGGTCTTGCTTTTTTGGTAGTAATAATTTAATGTAAGTAATCTTGAATAAAATATATTTCTTAATACTTAAAATAAATAAAAAGGGGATTATTTTTTGCATTAAAATATTAAAAATACCCATTTTAAGCTTACAGACATTGAATTATTTGTTTAAAAAAGCATATTTTTAATGTAGGGGTTTATTTATTTATGCGCTTTATTTTAAGTTCAATTAAGACACAACCTGCTTTTATACATTTGGTGGCAATAGAAATATTTTAATGAAAAGAATTATTTTAATTTTCTTTAAAGAACCATATAAAATAAAAACAAATCTGTGTACTGACTGAGAAAAAAAAAACTTTTAATATCAAGATGTGAAATTTCCGTGAAAATAATTTCAATATGTAAAAATTGGTTTCTGCTTAAAAAAAATTATTTAGGAATCTTTTTTTTTTATGCTTTATCTTTAAATAAGTTAACATTTTCCGTACAAAGTTGGCACAAATACTTTATAAACATACAAAAATTATGAAGAAAAGTTCGAAAAAAGTGAAACTATGTTCATTTCTTTTTTTTTTTAAAAAAACCACTGTCAGTAAAAAAAACTCTTATTTTTAGTTTTTTAACCAAAACCAAAATTTTTTTTCCAATTAATTTATTTAAAAAAACCACTCTGAATTTTTTAAATTTTCAACCTCATATAGGAACAATATTAACGGTTTTTTAAAAACTTTTTCCTTTAACCGAAACTAATATTTAAAATTTATTTATATAAAAAAAATTTCTATATGATATAAAAATAATATTTTTTATCAATCCATCTCTTTTACATTTATATCTTATTTTAAAACTTCTTAGTGTGGAACAAGAATAATGTTTTTCTGTATTGTGGAAATTTTTTTATCCAGCCTGTACGTGACATCACAGATAGCTAATTTAAAAAACATTAGGAATATAAAAGTAATTTTTAGTTTTATAATTTTTATATTGCATCATTTTTAAATGAAAATTCGGTGCCCTTTTTGGAAAAAAAAAAAAATGGAAAAAAGTTTGGGGTTTGAGGGGCGGCTGCCTTTGTTTTTATAATGTGTCTTTTTCCCCGCACGTGACTGTAATAATAAAGCCAAAAAAAAAAAAAAGCGACCGACAAAAAAATTAAACCTTTTTTGCTACTTTTTATTTTTTTTTTTTTCAAAGGGCACCGAATTTTCTTTTTTAAAAAAGCTTCAACTGTTTTTTTTCTCTGTCGGGAAAGGTTTCGGAAATATAGAGCTTTGTGGGGTTTTTGAGTCACAATCTTATTAATTTTGAAAAGAAATTTAATTTACTTTGTTATCGTTGTTAGAAAACTGTATAAAAAAAATGAACAATTTAATTATTATTTAATTAAAAAAAAATTGTTACTTATTAAATAATCGCCATTTTTTCCCCTTCTTGACACTTTTTTTTGTTATGTCTGTATGAAATACCACTGTATATGGAATATAAAAATTAAAAAATTTTTAATATTAAAAAAAAAGGGGGAAGTGCAAGAGTCTTGCAGGTCGGTCTTGGTCTTGCGTAGTCTTGCACTCCTCGGTCTTGGTCTTGGTCTTGGTCTTTCATCCCCCGGCTTGGTCTTTTCTTTTAAGCAAGGGGGTCTTGGTCTTTTGGGTTGGTCTTGGTCTTGCTGCAAGACCAAGACCAAAACCCAAAAAACCCAAAACCGGTTTTCGCTCATCACTAAGCGCGTTAAGGGTTGAAATAATTAATTGCCAATTAAATTGTGAAAATCATAATTTTTCCTGAATTTTTTTCAAAATAGGCATGTCATAATTCAATTCGAATAAAAAGGTTATGTCTGGTACAAACCACCAGTAAATAGGAACAAAAAATTGACAGTTAAAAATTATAATCACTTAGCTAGTTAACTGTAACATTCTCCTCGTAATCTTAATTGTGATTATTTTTGGGTGTCTCATCATCTAGCTTCATTTAAAAAATGTTACTGGTGATTTTGGGCCTCTTGGATGTGTGTACTTTCTTGGTTATTATTTATTTATTTTATTGAGTAAAAATGGTCTGGACTACTTAAATTTCCGTCTAGTATTTACATATACCTGCAGAGTTGAAAAGTAATGACTAATCTAGCTAGTAAAACCAAGACATTATAGACTCTCTAGTACCTCTATAGACCTAGATTGTCATCTATCCAACAAATTGTTTACCGTCAACATGTCCTGCAGGCATAGTAAAAATAGAAATTAATTATCTTCGAATTTGTTTTTTGATATTATCTTGCATTAATCTTTAAATATTTGTTAAACATTTATTTTAAATAAACATGCTTTACTAAAAAAATTCAAGAAATATATGATTTCCGCAAATAAATAGCAAAAATATCACTAAAAAAATATTTCAACTAAATCGGGCATTAAATGACGATTAATGATCTCAACACTTAACGCGCTCATGCGTTAAATGACTTTAATCATTAATCGCCCTTATTAAAACTCGTGTTAATTAAATAGCTATTAATATTCTGGTAAAAAAAAAAACAAAACTTACCTTAACGTTACAACATATAAGCACAGCGGGGAAAAGAAGTGAAAGCCGTATTTTTCAGCGGCGTACCAAAAACCCTCCACCTCCCCTTCTAAAGTCCGGGCACATGCACCGCCAGGAATTAAAGGGGCAGCATTGAATAATGGTGGAATGGCTAGAATAAATGAGTTTGCCCATCCCATGACAAGACCTATAAGAACCTAAAACAGAAAATAAAGGTGTTTAAAACTGGCAAAAATTAAGATTAACATGGTGTATAGGTACCGAGCAGTGCCCGTAACTCATCTTATAGTTTAAAATCAAAAATTTTTTGATTTCTCCTATAAAGTCAATATTTATTTTTTTGCTCTATACGACAGTTCTAATCTTCTAATCATTTTAATTTTTTTTAGGAATATTAATAAAACCTATCGAAAATTTTTAAATATACAATTTAAATGTTTATTTTTCCTTATATATATATATATATATATATTTTATATATATATATATATATATATATATTTTATATATATATATATATATATATATATATTTTATATATATTTTATATATATATATATATATTTATATATATATATATATATATATATATATATATATATATATATATAAAATATATATATATATATATATATATAAAATATATATAAAATATATTTTTATATATATATATAAAATAATATATATATATATATATATATATATATATATATATATATATATTTTTTTTGTGGTTTTTTTTCTTGGCTTTGGTTTTTTTTTTTTTTCTTTTGGGTTTTCCCCTTTTGATATAATCTTCTAATTATCAAACTTTTCAATTTGTTTAGAATGTTGTTATTTCTGTCAATAGAAATTTTTAATATAATAAAAAAAATTTTGGAAACCCAATCCTTATATCTACGTTCTAGGTTTACATTTGAAAATTTTATATGTTTTTAAATTTAAAAAAACGTTGGCTTTAATTTTTCTGATTTCAAACGTAGTAGAAAAATTCTTCTATTTTTCGGTTTGCAATTTTCCAGATGGTTTCAATAATTTCTGTACTCAACAGTATCTTTTCCCAAAAGAACATTAATTGTTCGGTATGTAACATTTCTTCACCCATGCTAAAATATATTATTTTGTTGTAGTTTTTTGCCCTTTTAATTTTAATTTTTAAATTTTTTTGGTTTTTTTTTTGGCTTTGGACCAAAGCCGAAAAAAAAAATAAAATTAAAATTAAGGTCAAAAAAAACCAAAAGGGATATATATATATATATATATATATATATATATATATATATATATATATATATATATATATATATATATATATATATTTATATATATAAGTTTTTACAATTATGTTAGTAAGCTAATCCCGTTAACTAATGGTTTTATTTTATTTGGTTTTGAGAAATTTTGAAAAAACCTGAAACATCATTTTCGAAAATCGGCCATATTTTCTTTAATAAAAATTTTTTAAATCTGCAAAACTTTTAGAGCAATTTTTTTTGTAGAATATACCAGGAGTCAATTTTGATTTTCTACGTTTCGGGTTTTTAGAATCGTCATCAACTTTCTTTTTATAGGGCGCCATATTGGATTTTTTCGCACCAAAGTCTTTTTATTCTGATTTCAAAATGTATAAATCTTATAGTTTAGGAGTTTTAACCCATCAACTTCAAAAAAAAAATATTTTTCAGTTGCCTTGATTCCCAAATGTCATCATCATTGGCAGCAGAAGAAATTTAATATAGCTGGAAATATTTGACAATATTTCTGAAAGGCAGCATCATAAACTAACATACTTTCGAAAACTGGTTATAATTTCTTTAATTCAAAGTTTTAAAAACCGACCTAAAAGTACGTTAAAGAAAATCGACAACGAGATGCTCGTTAACCAATTTTAAAGAAAATCCAACATCTTCAAAGGATGTTGATGAAACTACATACCTAATCAACCATTCAATTTATGGGAAGTTAGGCTATTTAAATAAATAGTTTATGTTGGAAAATGGACAACATTTCGTGAAAAAACGTATTTCGACAATTTTTCTGAAAGGCAGCATCCTAAACTAACATACTTTCGAAAACTGGTTACAAATTTGTTTAAATTCGGAAGTTTTAAAAAACCACGACCTAAGAAGTATGTTGAGGAAAATCGACAACGAGATTCTGCAGTTAACCAACATTTTAAAGAAAATCCAACATCTTCAGCCAAGGATGTTGATAGAGATCTCCACAGACCTAAGTCAACCATTCATAGGGAAGTTAGGACTATTTAAATAAATATCGTTAATATGTTGAGAGAAATGGACAACATTTCGTAACGATAAAAAATGTATTTCGACAATTTTCCCGAAAGGCAGCATCCTAAACTAACATACTTTCGAAAACTGGTTACAAATTTGTTTAAATTCGGAAGTTTTAAAAAACCACGACCTAAGAAGTACGTTGAGGAAAATCGACAACGAGATGCTGCAGTTAACCAACATTTTAAAGAAAATCCAACATCTTCAGCCAGGGATGTTGATAGAGAATTCCACATACCTAAGTCAACCATTCATAGGGTAGTTAGGACTATTTAAAAAATATCGTTAATATGTTGAGAAATATGGACAACATTTTGAATTTTAGGTCGTTATTTTACATCTTCATTTTACCTACCCCAGCAAGTTCCTTCACTTTACTTTCTAACTCAAGATTATAAAGAGGGTTGTGGAAACAACAAATACTGATACTTTCCCTGAAATCCAGCTGTCAAGTGAGATCGAAATACTTTAAACTCGTAATTTTTTTGTAAGTGGTATTATTATCTTTCGTTTAAAATGACTCATTTCACAATTTTAGAAATGGTAAATATGATTTTCATATTAGGAGAGTGTTTAAGAAATTGCCTTCTTGCCAGTCGCATGTGTGCTGCTAGGTATCCTGATGCTGAGAAAAAACCCCGGCCAGAGGTGTTTGATAGGCTGCAGCAGACATTTCTAGAAATAGGAAGTGTTGCTTATAAGAAAAAAAATTATTAATAGAACGGTTACCAATGAAGAAAATGAATTGATGGTTTTGATGACAGTGCAAGAAAATCCGAACATAAGTCGCGCTTGAATTTTCCAACAAATCGGTATTAAAGCAACAAGTTTCCATAGAATTTTGAGAAAGTATGAGTATCATCCCTATCATATGGAGTTACACCAAGAGCTGTATGAGAATGATTTTCCCAAAATAATGATATTTTGCTATTGGGTACTTAGTAAAATTGGAGAAATTCCGGATATTTTATCAAAAATAATGTTTAGCGACGAAGCAACCTTCAAGAACAACGGCGTGGTAAACAAGCACAACATGCATTATCATGCCACTGAAAATCCTCACTGGGTTAGAAATGTGGACCATCAAGACCGTTGGTCTGTCAATGTTTGGGGAGGGATATTAGGACAGTATATTATTGGGCCATATTTTTTCGAGGATCGTTTGACCGGAGATGTCTATTTACATTTCTTACAAAATTAATTGCCTAACCTACTTCATCACGTTGACAATGAAACACGATAAAATTTCTGGTTTCAGCAGGACGGTGCTTCCCCGCATTACTGCCAACCTGTAAGAGAATTGCTAAGTTAATGGAAAGAAAATAGATGGATTGGCCGAGGTGGCCCAATCGCTTGGCCTCCTAGATCGCCGGACTTGACACCACTTGATTTTTATCTATGGGGATATGTTAAAGAGCAAGTATTTGAGGAAGCCCCTACAACCCGAGAAAATATGAAAGATCGAATACGGGAAGCATTTCATAATATTAGAATCGAAACTTTACAGGCGGTACAGGAGAATTTTGTTCGGAGATTACATTTGTGTATTCAAGAACAGGGCAGAACATTTGAACATCTAGTTAAAATTAGATAATTAAAATGTAACTGTATTGTACTTTTTTTATATTTTATTGTCCTATCAGTTGTTTTTTTAAATGTTAAATAGGTTTAAGTTTTTGTTACTTTTCTAATTATTTAACTGCAATAAAATGGAATTTTATGTTCAACGTTTAATTTAACTCTTTTCTTTTGCTATGATAATCTGAGAAATTGCATGACTGTATGTTTCATACCAGTGAAAACCAAAAAGTAGTAAAAATTAAGAATTTTAAAATTTAGAGGTTAATATCTACCAAACGGTTTATTTTAGGGGTATCAAATATGGTAATACCTAAAAGTAGAACAAAAGTGCTTTTCAAAAATTAGAAAATATACAGGGAGTACCATTTAAAAAAATTATGTTTTTTTCTCTTTTGTGAAATGTGATCACCCTGTATAATCGAAGCGTTCGCAAATTTCGAATTGTATCAGAAAAGTAGACCACAATGTATGCTTTTGATCGCATATCTTGTATTAAATTCAACTGCTTTTATTAAGTTGGAAAAACTCGCTAAACTGAGCCATTTTTTCAAACAGAATCGTTAATCTCTCTAAAACTATTAACATTAGACCCATATAACTTGGTATTAAATTTATCAGCAACTTAACGTGCATCTTCCTGGTCAATAATATACAGGGTGTTCCATAAGAAAAATACCAAGTTTCGTCTGCCACGACTTTTTGAGACACCCTGTATAACGTAAAATATTTTTAAAATGTGCCTGTTTTGGTCCTACACCAGATCCAATAAATAAATTTCCCGCAGGTTTTTACTTATTTATGTAATCTTTCGTCCCCCCATCGTTGGACTACCCTGTATTAATTAATTAATTAATTGAAAATGTTTTATTCATTAAATGAAACAAACTAATACACATGTGCCTCGAGGCAATAGGGGATAACCTGGTGGCACGGATATTGATTTAATTTTTTTTGGTCCAATAACTATACCCATTCCAAACTACTTAAAACTTTAACCAAAATAAAATTTAACCTTTATTTAATTGAAAAAAAAATGCCTCATTTATCTGGATGTTATATACCTGACAGGAAGCTTAACATTTCTCGATCTTCTATGCTACAATGTGTATAGCTCATCGTTTAAATATTTTTATTATCGATTTAAATATTAATATCAATATTTTTTTAAAGAAAGTTACTCGTTTAGAGTGATCTTGAGAAAATTTTAATCATATTTATAAAATATTTTTTTATATAGTTTATTTAGTATTAAACTTTTAAAACATTTCTTTTATTAAGCTTCTAGGCTTAAAGCCATTCTTATTTAAATTATGGTATTTACCCATTTATTTTCTACTTTAAAAAAATGATTAAATTAAACTTTAAACATTAATTCAACTGAAAAAAATAAATAAACTATTAAAAAAAATCTTGTTAAACATATCATTAAAATTTTCTCAAGATCATTCTAAACAAGTAAATATTTTAATAAATTAATAATTTTATTATTTAAATCGATAATAAAAATATTTAAACGGTGAGCTATACACATAGAGGCATAAAAGATTGAGAAATGTTAAGCGTCTTGCCAGGTATATAACACCCAGATAGAGGAGGCACTTATTATTTTGTTTTTTAATTAAATAATATATAAATTTTATTTTAGTTTAAGTTTTAAGTGGATAGGTATGGGTTCAGTTATTGGACCAAAAAAAAAAAAAAAAATCCGTGCCACTGGGTTTTCCCCCATTGCCTCAGACAAATGTGTATTAGTTTGTTTCATTCAATGAATAGAACATTTTGAATTTATTTACAAATGAATCGGAGCTGGTATACTTACTTGTACCAAGAAAATATTGTTATTAGCGAAATTTTTAATGACCAAAATCACTTTTTTGCTTATACCTCCTTTATTACTTATTTAATTAAAAATGTGTATATAACCATTTTTATAGAGATAAAAAAATTTTTTTGCCCATACTATTCTTTCGTAACTCCTTAAGTTTTTAAAATATTTAAAATTTTATTTTTAATTTAAATCGTTAATATCTCAAAAACTAAAAGGGCTACAAAAAAATTATTTAAAAAAACTGACGTTGTTTTATTAGACCATTAATTTTGACTATATACTATTTTTTCCTAAAGTCAGTAATCTTCGAGTTATATTAAAAAACGATTTTTTACAATTTTTTTAAGGTAAAAAAATGCAATTTGAACCCGCTGAGCTGAGGCAGCAGTGCGGCTTTGAATTGACTATAGTTCATAGTAATATAAAAAATAATTCTTGCGGTTCCCTTATAGGCTTGGTTTTTTTCAGTAGCCTCCAGGACTACTGGTTTAAAAGCCACAGTAAGCGGCAAAAATCTATTGGCTTATAATGTGCCCTTTCGGCACTTGTTTGTGAAAATAGTCCATATAAAAAGCAAAGCCGGCCGCCAGTTCAAATTAAACCTTTTTAGGCAATTTTTTTTTAAAATTTTTATACTAATCCAATTATACAATTTTGGGGTTTGTTGTAAATGGCAAAGAAATTAAATAAAAACATCTCTCACCTCAACAGATGCAGATATTTTTGTTCATTTACAAGAAGGATTAAAATATTTATATAAACAACTTTTAGCCCACCGTGCGCGATTTTTTTTTCAAATAATTCTTATGAAGTACGTTACTACATCTCAATGGATAAGTAATTACGACATGAAATATTTTTTATGTTCAAACTTTAAAATGGCTTATTTTTCCACGGTTGTGTGTAGTTTCCTAAAAAGGTTATAAAAAAAGTAGTTACCTATGTATCTACTTTGCGAAGAAGTGCACACATTATATTTATTGCGCAAAGGAAAATTTTTTTTTGACTATAATCTTTTGGCATCTTGACCGTTGGGTTTAATAGATATTGAGAATAACAATGCGTATATGCTATATAAAACCTGAATGGTTTTTTTATACGTACAAAAAAATAAATTAAGTCATGTTTTTTTTACACAGAAACTCAAATATCTAGAGATCGTTTTAAATGCAATTGTGAATGTATGACTGGCTGTTTTGGGTAAAGAGCCTGGCTCTAGGATTTTTTTAATTTATATATATATAT